>PYAF01002766.1:133429-147756 GCA_007407185.1 Glycine tomentella
CCCCTCCTCTTCCCCAAAAAACATACCACCGTCCACTTTGCTTAGAAAGAGATAACTACAAACAGTAGAGTTTGCACATTTTTGATGATGACATCAAGGTCAAACACATACTTCTTCGGATAGTAGATTCAAGTTTAAAATTTTTGTTAATTTTTTTATAAGATTCAATTTATAATATTTTTAATATTAATTATTTTTAGAATAGAAATATCCATTATTAAAAGAAGAAAAAGAATATATTGACAAACCATTAAAAGAGAAAAAAATATTAATAACAAAGATAATTTTGAATAAAAATTATAAATTTATTGTTATCAATTAAATTAACTATCTTCCATAATCTTAATGAATTAAACAATTGAGTCTTATGTATATAGGAATAGAGGGAGTAAATATTTCCAAAAAATATTTTTCAAAAAAGAAAATAAGTAGGTAAAATGAATTTTACTTCTTTTCTGAATTAAAATGAAGGTTGTTAAGGCTTCCGGAACCTTAGCGTTATTGTCGGAAGAAGAAAAAAATTACAGGGGCAAGTATAATTTACGTGGCTGAGGAAAGCTTCAGAACTTTAATACTATATTGCACGATTTGAAACCTTGGGGATATACTGCAATGTAAGACTGGCCCAACGGAACTATATATCGAAAGAAACTGCAGTGTTACTAGTAGAAGGGCTAGCTAGCTCGATTGGTGTGAAGAAGAAGGGGGTTATTTTGACCTATTTCACTGTCCAAAATGTAACAAAAGTTCTGATATTTTATTTTGACTCCCACTAATATAAAACACCTAATTGATATTGTTATTTTCTCTCTTCTTTCTGTTTTTCTATCAAGGTGTCAACAAGCAGTGAGTATCATTTTTTTTTTCTTGGAATAAATATGTGTATGTACTTGAAGGTGGGTCATTTATGACGAGTAATGGATTTGCAGATATCATGTTCCAGGTCTTCTTTGGATGCGGTAAAATGCTACTATTACTTACTTGGTGTTAGTTTTAATTTGCAAATATATATATATATATATATATATATATATATATATATATCCACTGGTAATTAATTTCTAGCATTATTCTTATACTATACATATGTTTTTTTTCCATATGTTATCGTGCTTTTGGGTTTACAGATACAAGGGGGTCCTGTTGGTGAGAGTTGAGTTCAGGGATTTTCGTGTGGTGTTCATTCATAAATATGTAAACTGTAGAAAGTGTTGCTGAACAATGCTTGAAACTGTTACGCAATTGGTAGCATCACGAGCTTAGTGTTTCTTTGGAGTTTGTGCACTCATGAAAAACTCTCTCTCACTTTGTGGTTCCTGAGACTGCTCGCGGTAGTTACTTGTATATCCACCACTGTTAGTGTTTTCTAAATTATATTGTGAGGGTCTTAATTAAAACTGAGTTAGAGTAATTTATAATATGTTTGGATTAGAGTTGAGTCCTGCTGAACTCACGTTAAACTTAATTTATCACTTTGGAAAAAAATAAGATAGAAATAAGTGTATATTAATTCTTTTTGTGATTTAATTAATAATGAAATGTGGATTTCGAATATTGTGTGCTTGTTTTATTTGGAGAACAAATCGCTTTTTAATATGATATTCACAAACATGTGCTAAATCATATGTGAGCAACTAATTAATTAATTTAAGAAGACTAAGAAAAAGTAGTCAAGTGTGTAAGCTAATACTTTGATGTTGTTATCAAGGGTGGCTATGTTGTAGAACCTGAGTACATATAACACTTTCTTTTTGCTTATAAAACAAAGATTAAACAAGGGATCAAATTAATAATTAAGAATAAGTTTTGTGATTTTCTTTTAAATATTCACAACAGCTTATTAGATCATTATAAATTTATAGCATAGAAACTATATAGAAAGAGTACGACTCATATAATAACACATGTTTTAATGAAAACAATTAATAATAACTCTTGAATTAAAATTTACCATCAATATTAAAACACAACTTAAAAAAGTCACGAGACTTCTAATTCATGGTCCCTTTTTTTTTTTTTTTCCTCACATCAAAAACCCTTTGTTTATCACGTCATAATTTTACACATCCTTCTCTGTGCGCGGCAAGGAGAAGAGAAAGATACCTAAAGGTAATTCCTATTCTCTTTCGCAAGTCATAGTCACGATTTTGCACACCCTTCTTTATTCGTTATGCTACAGTTTCGCACACCCTTTACTGTTGAACGAAGTTCAAATTGAATTTCCTCAAATCGCATCCTTCAAAAGGCAGGAGTATTAGTAGTAAATTAGTAATATAATAATTCTTTAATCAAAATATACTTGTACCAAATTTCTAGGAAGGCGATACTTAACATAGCGATAAAATTGTATCTTAATGATTTATTGATCATGAATTTAAATTTGAAAACAGTTTTTTTGCGCCTTTTCATATGTAAGAATGAGATTAAGTATAATATCTTCCCCTTACCTCGTCATAATGAGAAGTATCTCGGCAATGAGTTATGTTGTGTTTTATAGTTAGCTTAAATGCTTAATTGTGCATCTCGAACGCAAATTGCATAGTTTCCTTGAATTGGGCCTAATTCACTACCATGGACCAGGCTGTTGCTTTCTGCACTTTCAAGTTGCTTCCTGTGCCTCCTTTTTGGCATCTACAATAAATTCAGAATGTAAAAATACATTTCAGAATGCACCTCTTTTTTTTTTTTTTTTTTTTTTTTTTTTTTTTTTTACTTTCGGAATGATCAAACTGAAAGATAAAAAAGATTCTTAAACGGATGTAGAAAGCACTAGAGGTACAGGGAGTAAAAGCCCAGGGAACAATCCCAGTGTAACATAGATGGGCCTGGCCCAAACCTGACCCGGCAACCCAATCTTTTAAATTGAGTTCCCAATGCCTCTGCTTAGTCCTTAGGGTTATGTTGTTCTAAAACATTCACATTCTCCGTCGCCACAGCACCAAGCAACAACAATGGTGAGTCTCATTTCACAGCTTCTTCAGCAACGTTTTCATTTTGATTTTGATTTTGATTTTGATTTTGATTGAAACTTTCAAACAGGCTCCGAAGAAAGGTGTGAAAGGTTCCGTTGTAGCAGCGAAGAAAAAGGTTCAGGAGAAGGTGACGAATCCTTTGTTCGAGAAGCGTCCGAAGCAGTTCGGGATCGGAGGCGCGCTGCCGCCGAAGCGGGACCTGACGCGGTTCGTGAAGTGGCCGAAGAACGTCCAAATCCAACGCAAGAAGCGCATCCTCAAGCAGAGGCTCAAGGTCCCTCCCGCACTCAACCAGTTCACCAAAACCCTCGACAAGAATCTCGGTAAAAGATGATTTAAATATGTGAAGAAATGCGAGAATAAAATAGAATGAATTGAGAACAAGTGTGTGAAATTTGCGCAGCCACGAATCTATTTAAGATGCTGCTCAAGTACAGGCCGGAGGACAAGGCGGAGAAGAAGGAGCGGCTCTTGAAGAGGGCTCAAGCTGAGGCTGATGGGAAGCCTGTTGAGGCCAAGAAGCCTATTGTTGTCAAATACGGTCTCAACCATGTTACTTACCTTATTGAGCAGGTCTTTTCTCTCTCTTTTTTATTGCGATTTTCGTCGTTGTTGTTGCTAATGTTAATAGTGGTGTCAAGGTTTTAAATTGCGGTTGCCGTTATTACAATCCTTAACATTGTGTGAAATTATGGATGGTTGACTGCATTTATGGTTGTGGAGAACTAAAAAATGTGGTTTAAGTTGTAGGTTTAGACTTTAGACTGTGTTTTAAAACATGGTGTAGTGGTGTAAATATGTAATTTGCATGTGAAATATGTTTGTTGTGTTGTTCTTGTCATTTGGAATTGTTGAGTTCCTAGCCTTTGGTGAATAATTATAGTATAGGAGAATTTGGTTTTTTATTGAGTTTAGTCTGATGAGGATATTGCTGTTTGAAATTGTCAAACTTCCTGTGTTTGGATATTTGATAAAGAATGAAGTAAGAATATAAAGTGGAACGAAGTTACCATTTGTATAGCTTAGATATTCTTATCATGTTAACGGAAAAACATAGTGGTTTGTCTTGGACCCTGTGGAGGGAAGGAAAAAAAAAGAGGGTCATTGGAGGAAACGAAATGCATTTTCATCTTTTTTCTTCCCCATTCTGCTTCATCTTACTTTAAACAATTCAAACTACGGAGTCTATTTTCATTGTTCTTTTCCACTGCATCTCTTTTCATCAATCCAAAAAGTCTAACAAGTTCATCTTTTTAGAAATCTGTGTAAGGGAACTCTTTCAGAGAAAAGCAATACAAGTAAAATCTTTTGTAAACTAAATATATTTTCCCTTTTCATTGTTATTTATTTGATTCTTGGAAGGGAATGAATGAATATGCATAAACAATTATTCTCTTGTGATATTTGAGTAACGATTCTTTTATTTATTTTGTCAGAACAAGGCACAACTAGTTGTGATTGCTCATGACGTGGACCCAATTGAACTGGTGGTCTGGCTTCCAGCATTGTGCAGGAAGATGGAAATTCCATACTGCATTGTTAAGGGCAAAGCACGCTTGGGAACGGTAATAAATTGATTTGACCGAAATATGTTCAGAACTAATGATTTATGGTTGTTCAGTTGATTCATGTGCCCCTTTTGACAGATTGTCCACAAGAAAACTGCTTCAGTTTTGTGCTTGACAACTGTCAAGAATGAAGACAAGATGGAGTTCAGTAGAATCCTAGAAGCTATTAAGGTAGTTTTAGATTGTATTTTGTTTGTTTGGTACCCCTTTAATGGATGAAATTAACTGAATCTATTTGGTTTCTGACCTATACTTGTTTTCTTTTCAGGCCAACTTCAATGACAAGTACGATGAATACAGAAAGAAGTGGGGTGGTGGAATCATGGGTTCCAAATCTCAAGCCAAGACCAGGGCCAAGGAGAAGCTCCTTGCCAAGGAAGCAGCCCAAAGAATGAACTAGATTCACTTGTTTTTACATTATTGAGGTTGCCATTTTTCTATATTTTATATGGGAGGATATACAAGTTAAAATGTGAGAGGTTTTACTTCATTTTGGTAGCTCGTAATCCACAAGGATCGATTTTGATCTTTGATTTTTCGTAGTTATTTTAAACTTAGCAATGGAATGTTTCCCTTTTTCGGTTCAGGAGTTGCTATAATCAGTATTGAGATTTTGCAGCAATTCAGTAGTTTTTGACCGTCGCGTGGCTTATTGATTGTGGTCCCTTTTCAGCATTGCTTTTCTATATATTGTGTATATTTATCTTTTGGTAGCGTATACGTCCAAAAATAGGAATAGGGATTAGAATTTTTTAAAATGATCTTTTTTGCATGAAGTGCTTCAGCCTTCATGTGCTTAAACTTTTCTAATCGGAACCTAAATGATGTATCGCATCATATTTTGTGTTTATGTGTAGTCTAGTATTTAAATAGCGTTGCTTAAGCGTGCTATCTCGCACCAAGTATAGGTTGTGGCACCCAGCCGCTATTTTCGTACTGCAACGCGGCGGTTTTTGGTGGCGGTGGTGCGATTGGCAGCATAGTGTCATTAGTGTGGTGCTATCGTGCTGCTACAAGGAAGAAAAGCGGGTTGCAGAGGAAATCGGGGGTATTTTGGACTTTTACCCTTTCTTTTCCACTGAAAAGTGCCTCCCGACACTTTTCCTTTCTCCGTCCCTCTGTCCGTGCTCCGCGGCGCTAGAAGATTCAAGATCTGCCTCAGTCAGTGATGGCAAGAAGGCAAACACATACACATTCTTGTATATTACTTATTTTTTTTCTACTTTCAGTTTTATCTCATACATTAAATTTCTTCTATTTTTTTTTTTTTTTTTATCAAGCTTACTATTTTCTTTTTATGTTCAAATTATTATAAAAATCTTTGAATTTAATTTGTAAAGATGTAAAGTTTTTTTTAATCTTTCCATCTAATTAGAAATTACCCACTTTTAAAATAATAATTAAAAAATTTTGATAATTTTATTACACATGAAAATTTATAACTAAATAATTTTGTATATATAAAAATTATTTACATGATGATTGTATTGTTATTAAATTCAAATTATTTTAAAATTAATATTAATAGTTACGAAAGATAAATTTCAGTCGAACCATGCAGTGTATGTATTTAAGTTTATAAACTTAAGTTTGAGTTAAATTTAAATTTGTTAGTTAAGTTTGTAAAAATAATATAAATTTTATTTTTAAAAAATAAAATTTCAGATAAAATTTTAACATATAAAAATAGTCAAATATATCACAAAACTAATTTTATTTCTTATAATATTTAAAACTTATAACTAAATGAAAAACTTATTTGTTATTAAATAACAAGTGTGTGTTTTGGTTGGAAAAAGTATCTAAGCAGATCGAAGAGGTTGAGCTTGCATGTTGTTTCCTTTATGTTTCTTGAATCCTTGTTTTGAATATGTAGACTATAGTATTTTTGGGGTCGGTCACTACCAATCGCTACCTGTTATTTAAAATTATGTGTGTAGTGCTTTTTCTTGTTAGAATATGAGAGAACATAACATGTGGGTTGTGGCTTTTATTGTATGTTCGGTTTATTTTTAAAGTTAAAAAGGTAAAACAGGGCATAAATAAAGATAAAACGTTGTACCTATTAGTTTCACCAATACAGTAGAAAATAAAACATAACAAACTATCATTCTACTGTATTGGTGATTCAGATTCTCATTTCATCGACAGTCTTTGGGGCATATTGGATGTATATTCAGTGTATGATTAATAACAAGGCTTTGAATGGATACATTGATTTTGGAAGTTACAGCTTTCCTGATATAAGTGGTAACTTGGGCACTACAAACTGTAACATGAAAGCAAGAAACTTACATGATATATTCCAAGCAGACAAATGCCTGTATAAATATTACCCTTTAGTGTGATAAGTCCTAACCTTTAATCACCAAGACAGTCTACTATGTGTTGATTATTAAGTAGCTTACATTATTACCCAAATGAAGGGCAAAATAATGAATAGCCCATAGAAGCATAATAATGCCTATGGCTTAATAATAACTTGCATCATAATCACAAAAATATAGAATGAAAAAAATGGAAATTGATAAATATTATGTAATGATGCTACAAAATGCAATTGTTTAATGCTTCCAACACGGCGGGGCATGCATGCTTGGGATCCCTTGTAGTAGCAGAGAATAATATATAAGAAAGTGGAAATGAAAAAGCCATATAGTTGTTGTTGTGGTGGTGGTCTTTGTCCTATTCTGTATTCCTAAGGCTTTCAGTGGTGAGCCACAATTTCTTCTGGATGACAAAAATAACTTCATTGCCATCTTGGTCAGAGTCAGCACTAGCATCAGCAGTTGCAACTGCTTCCCAGTGCATTGCTGTTAGGTACTTCTTGACAAAATCAATCACATGCTGTTTATCTCTTATGATGATGAAACCTGTAGGCCTAAGCAAACGGTCCATCTCAATCAGTAGATCCTCTGGACTGCACCCTCTCGTTTCAATGTCAGAAAGCACAGTCCATGCATGGAGCAAATCATAAGTCCTGGGGTATGTTGAATATGCTTCACACCTGTTAAAAGATATTCATTCCTTCAGTCAGTATGACTTTTGTCAATAACATCCATACTCAGATTTTGATTCTGAACAATACAAGGAGGAGCTACTAATAAATGTGGATTTGGTTCCTCAAAAGTGAGGAAGTGCACTTTAGAGAATACTCCCTCTCTTCCTTTTTAATTGTCGTATTTTTTAAGAATTTTTATTTCTATATATATGTTGTGTGCAAAGTTCAAGATCATATTAATTATAATTTTATCATTTATATCCTCTCATGTTTCTTTATCTTTAATTAGTTTGCACATGCATTTATTGTAGAGTGGAAAGAGAAATGGGTGAAATAGAAAACTTCACAATTATTTTATTATAATCAAGATAATTTATTGCATTTCTTGATTTCTACAAAACAACCTTAAAAGACATATAAAAAGGATCGGAGGTAGTAAAATGTAGTTGCAACTTGCAATTGTAGATTAGAAAATCAACAATTAAGAGTAGTGATTAAGTCATGGTAAGATGTGTTTTAGGTGTTTCAAGATTTCATCAAACTTGATTTTAGAAAATATATTTTAAAAATGATGGTTTTGGTTCTCAAAATTTCAAAATGGGGTGGATTTCATCTCTTACCCGATATTTCATTTTCACATAACTAGGGACAAAATTCCACCATTTTAAAAAATACAACGACCAAAACTACCATTTTTTAAATGTATGGGCTAAAACCAAATTTGACCAAATCTTGAGAGACTTAAAACACATTTTATCCTAAAATTAAATAAATATGCAACAAACTGTAGAATTCATCAACCAATATCAGTGTACTTTAGAGGAATCAGATCCCTAATAAAAAGATAACAAATTGAATCAAGGATACACAACAGGTTCAAAGAATGAAGTAACAAATCTCAATAGCTTATTGAGTCAAATCACCAAGTTCTCTCACAATCAGCTAAGTCAATAAAGATGGATCTTGAAATCATATATATCATCAAATGAGACTAAAAAGGTGAAGTGATTCAAATGCATAAAAAGATATCAAAGATGCAATAGATTTATGCTTCGGGAAAAACAAGTTTTATACCAGTCATGGATAGACCCTATGAGGCCTCTGTCATATATAAGCTTTAGTGTGTTAGGTCCGTCACGAGGTACAACATTCATCACCCAAACATCTTTGCCTCTATGAGCAGCTGCAAATGAACCCATATTTGATTTCATGTCCATCACATTCCTCACTGTGTTCGATGAGATTTTTGGACCCAACAGATTCCAGTAATTCTCAACTCTTCCTTGCCATAGTTCCTATACCACAGGACAAAAGTTAAGCTTATAGCCTATTAATCTAATTCTACCTTTGTTAGTTCAATAATTTTATATGCTTACAGGAACAAGAACCTAATTAAAACAAACCAGAGAATAAATTGCAAATTCCAATTACCGTATCCTTTTCAAACATTTCGTTTGAATAGCCAAAGTCTGCTAATCTAGGAGGAGGAGTGGTCAATCTTGCAGGCCATGGAGCTAATCCACTACCCTTGGCTCTGTTGTCGTCTGATAAAATCAGCAAAAATTTCATCAGGTGGAGTCTTGTATCCACATTTATTGTAAATGGTTAAACCTCAATAAAAATTGTTATCATAATTTATCAAAACCTAAACAAAAAACTTTTAGTCAAGGTTTAGCAGCTTGGAATATAGGCCGCATGAACTCAACGCAATTGCACAACTTCAATAAACAGTAAGATGATGGTAAAAGCTGAAGTATCCAAATAGAAAAACATTAATGGTTTAGGTCATTTAGAATCAGCTCAAAACAGGTAATTCATGGATAATACAATACAAATAACAAGATTGAATGATAGATGAGGAAAGGGGTATGTTAGGAAATATCCTTGGAAGAGCTAAGAGCCTTAGTTTTTTTTGTTTTTTTTTTTTTATCAACAAATAGCTAAGAGCCTTAGTAACTGTCAGTTACTTAGAACAACTAGGATAACTAACTGTTAGTTAGTTAAGAAACTATAAATAGTCAATTAGAGGGGAATGGGAGGGATTAGGAAGTGGAGGGTGGTGAGACCTTGAAACTCATCTGTATTCTGTCTTGGGTATGGAGGCACCACAATAATAATAACACATTCTCTTCTCTGTTTCTGGTCTAGTTCTATCATTGAATAATGAGTGTTGTAAATGCAGTCAAGATGAATATGTTGGCCTAACTAAACACATATATTTCTTCTTCAATAGAGGGGGGGAGGGGATTACCATTGCTTGTCTACATGATTATGTAATGTAATACACTGTCAAAATATCATAGTTTCTTCTATGGCCATTCTCTAAGAATAATCAGCCCTGTAATTCAATGTTTTCCCTTCCTCTCTTTTCATGACAAAGACATGCCAATCAACTGAAATATTCCTAAATCTAAATAGAGGAGATGAAGATGACACAACTGACTGACCTAAATGGTCATCCAGAGTTTATGACTAGTTATTAGTTCCCGTAAGTTAAAATTACCCTACCAAGTGGCAGCTCATTGACAGAATCTGAGCAGGCAAGTAACCCTCACATCTCAGGGACATTCCATTCATTTAGCAGATCAACTAATCCCCAGCAATAACAGAAAGAGAACTCATATTTACATTATTGCTCATGACACCATAGAAATAGAAGTATACAATTGCCAGACACACACTAAGGAAAAGCAGCCACAATATATTGCTAGTAAAAGAGAAATAACTATAATTTGTAGACAAAGCATAGAAATAAAGTGCAAAAGCCATCAAACATTTTATATAGCACATTAGATAAAGGTACTGACGATCAGAGTAAGGTGTTATGCAAGCTTCCATATTCACTCCCCAAATTGCATCTGGGTCATCATCAGACTGGCAAAGAGGAGGGCGAGTGCCGGGTTCTCTCTCCATATAGCATTCATTTGTCAGAGGTTTTTGCCAGATGACAGTTTGGTTCCTCTTTGCAGCAATTCTCCAACACATACGTCCCACAAGGGCACTCATCTCTCTCCAAATCCTTCGATCCTCTTCATCCTGAGCATATGCTTCTGGAGATGAGTATGCAAAGTAACCTCCTGGCCTAAGCAACCGATCTAGCTCAAGGAGTAGTATTCCATCTCTCTGAAGCCAATCAATCCGGCAGCGAGAACAGTGTGCAAGTTCAAACGATCTGCTAGGATAAGGGAGTCTCTTAGTTCCCAAGACACCAAGATATGCAGGAATTCCTCTTTCTAGAGCAAACTGAATTTGATTTTGATGCACATCATTGGGTGCCAAGGACATTGCAATGATATCAGATGAAAGAAGATATGCTCCAAAACTTGCAACACCACAGCCAACATCAAGAACTGTCCGCAGTCTTCCTTCATTATTAAGATTGTTGTTTGAAAAATTGAGCATCTGGCAATACAAACTCACTGTGAGATCCATGAGATGAAAGTGAATTTAAATAATCAGAATGCACCAAACAACTAACACTGTCAAACATGGTCTTGAAAAGCCTATTAACTAATGTTATAAATCGTATTTCCATCAATCAAATGAATGCATACTGCATAACACACATGAAGTCCAATGATGCTACCAATTGAAAAACAGAATGCATATATCATTTCATTATGCTTTATAGAGGTAACCAGTAAGCCTCTTACATTTGCAATTGCTGCAATGTACTTGTCAGCTCCTTTGTGAAAATGTGTCCCTCCTCCAGGAAACACTATCTTTTCACCTTTTACAATCATCCAGTTCTGGTCAGACTTCTCATGTGCAAGGTGTGTGTGTGGAATATTTGCTTTCCACACCTCATCTCTGCTCTGTGGCCACTTAATAGGGACCTGCAAAACCATAGAAACAGAAATTATTTGACACTGATGAAAATGATACAAATGTATTAACGAGGATATGTTGATGTTTAAGATCGCATCTAGTCTCGGCATATTCTTTACCTTGTATCCTGCCGGAGGAGGAATCAAACAATTGAATCTCCTTTCTGCAGGAGGACAATGTCTCTCGTAGTGTTCCATCAAAGAAAGATCCAGCTTCAGTCTCATTTGATAGATAAGATGTCTGTCTAAGCAGGGAATCAATTCTGAATGACGATCATCACAAACCTTCAAAAACGGAAGCGTTAAAAACTCCATTAGATTGATGATATTTCCAAAAGTAGAGTCTTGCCTGTATGATATGCACCACCTTGAACTAGCTAGGGGATCAAAAGATATTGACACAGTACAGGTGGTGAATCTATTTCAACTGAGCCAGAGGAGGAAGAGAACCTGAATATGGTGATGAAAATAATGAAAAATTTAATTATCTTGCTTAGCTTTTCCTCCTATGGTGATGTTCTGGTCTCTTGCATATTTATGAAACTTAGAATTATTTTAATTATGCGATTAAGACTCTTGTTGCTTGACTTTGATATTAATTATGAATATGTTATTAGTTTTGTTCAAGTTTCCTATTATCAGATGGACATGCATTATTTATTACTAACTTAATAAAGTGTGTAGTTACATACATACTTATCAAAATATATTAATATTTTTTATAAACTGTATGCAATTAAATTAAAACAACTAATATATAGAACCAAAATAACTATTCATGAAATATAATAGCAGAGCCATGAAGTACTAGCTTAGAACCAAAAAAAAAAAAGGTGTTCATAAAGAAATAGAGTGAAATGTGCCTTGAGTTTAAGGTTGCACATAAACTTACAGGGAAACTCTTTGGTACAATATCAGCCTCACCATCTCCCTGCACAATACTGGATGAAGATTCATCTTGCTTGCTATCAACATCATCATCTGAACTCATATATGATGCCCCAAGTCTTTTCAATGACTTGCTGCCATATTCAAGTGCAGATGAACCACTATTCTGAGAACCAAAGATGGATCCCTGGAACACATATAGCAAACCAAGAAAGATTGCCACACCACAAACAGAAGCAACTAAATGCTTCTTTGGCGATCCATCAGATCTTCCCCTCGTCATTTATCAGTTGAAAGTAATGCAAATCCAAATATACTTTTTTCCCTACCTAGTTATCGACTAAAACTGATCACAACTCAGATCTTGTTTCACCAGACATGAAGCACCAAATTTACCATCCAAAACAACACTTTAACTAGCAATCTCAATATTCCAAACTAGATAGCATGATCCAGCTCCTCATAAAGTTTGTAGAAATTGATACACTAATAACTGATTCAAAGAATAACCTGCAAGCAAGGAAAGAAACTGCAGTCAGCAAATAGATACAGATATTCATTACTAATTTTTCTTCTTGATTAAATCATAGTTATAAAAAGAATAAAAACAAAGAACAGATCCAAACACTGACACCAGTTTAAAACTTGTTTCTTTTCAAGTATGACCAGAGTTTGATGAGATGTAAGAAGGTATGGAGAAAGAAAATAGAAATAGAAGGAGATGATTGCAATAATGGGTAACATAATCAAAAGGAATAGTGTACCGCACCAATTAAAGCAATCCTAGTAACACTTGGTCATAGAAGAAACAAAAGGCCAAGCACAACTCACCACAATAGGAGAGTGACTCAAGCTAATTTAATCAAATCCAACTACTCCATTCAAAAGAAGCACTGGTAGTTTTCAGTCTAAATTGCGTGTACTATTGTCCCATAGGAGTGAAAAACAATAAAGATTACTAAGAAATGAGGTGAAAGAAAGCAATGATGACCAGAAATCCATTGACACCTAACCAATGAAAATGATGGATCCACAAAGAAAGACCCCCATGATTCTGATAATTGAATGCATGATATGCAATGGCAAATCTGATTCTGAAAAACATCATTGGATCCAAATCAAATAGTAATGAATGAGATTAATGATAACCATTAGCCATGGAATTAAATGGAACTCCCAGATCTGGCACAATGCAAAACAGCATCAGCATCAAAAGGAGCAAGACTAGTTCATAATTCAATCACCACTCAATGCAACAACACAACAACTAAAAAATAGAAAAAGGGGAATCTGAGATGCATTCAATATCAAAAGCGAACATTTCCACGAGCGAAAAAGGCCAAATTAAACGAACCCAGATGGAAAAATGATCCAGATCCAGCAAAAAATGCAAACTTGATGCAAAATCAGCAGAAAATGTGAAGGAAGAGAAGAAATAGCTTACTGGGTTGGGATCAAATCTGAGGAAGTTAGAACTCAGATTTAGAGAGAAGCTATATCATATGGAATGATTTCAGTGTTTTGCTTTAGATTTTCTATTATAGGAACTGCAACAGAGGAAAAAGGGAATATGTGTCACAGTGTTGAGGTAGTTAAATTTGAGGTACTCTCTCTCTGTCCCTACCATACTTGCATGAAACTACCCTTTTCATGATTCCGTTATAAGAAATTTGTTAGTAAAAAAAAAATGTAAAAACAAGAGTTTAATTTCTGTATAAAATAATTTTAGAGTTTAATGAATATATATATATATATATATTTATATATAGTCAATTTATAAGATTTTATACGAACTAATGAACTAATTAGAAATCAGAATTTTTTTTCCAGAGAAATCAGACTTTTTACCGGATTATTATAGAAGTTTCTTTTTTATGCATAAGAAAATAAAGTGTCTTTTAACCAGCAGTATCAAAAACTAATTTCACTATCTTAAAAATCAAATATGAATTCTTTAGTTTAATTAGTATAAAAGGTTTTTTTTAAGGAAGTATGATTATAAGATAAGAATAACTTTTTTAAAAAATAATTCATTCTCTTAATTTTTTTAAAAAAATTTAATGGTTGAATA
>PYAF01002766.1:158041-173717 GCA_007407185.1 Glycine tomentella
GCTTCTGGTCTCATTAAAACTATGAAAGTCAGTTCAGTGAATCAAATAGCAGATATATTTACCAAGTCTCTTGGTAGAGATCAGTTCATGCACTTAAAAGCCAAGATGGGTGTTTCAAACTTACACACACCATCTTGAGGGGGAGTGTTACGGGAGATTAATGAGATTAATCTTATCTATATCTTTGTATTTTAAATTGAGTAGTTTAGTTTAGTAATTAGTAGAGTGTTAACTTGACTACGTTGTTTACTTAGCCGTGAAGGCTTGAGGATTGCACGCGCTGCGACTTTTACACCTTCCGCCACTTCAGTCTTCACTCTCTCTGCTTGTTGTGCTGGAATAAACTTATCTAGAAGTTTATTTTATTTTTTTAATTTTATTTTTTTTCTAGAAATTTATTTTATTTTTTTAATTTTTTTTTTAGAAGTATTTTTAGAAAAATTTATACCCGGATCTTTTAATCAAAATACATGAATCTTTAATATTAGTACCTACTTTACAGTCCTATTGACTAATGATATACGTAAATATGATAATATTGGATTATACAACTCTTTTATGCGAATCATTATTATCTGTGACTTTTTAGTCATTACATTTTAAGAACTGATACAAATTTTTGGTAAAAGCAAAAAATTTTATTTTTTAAATCAATCATTTTTTTTTGCTGAAATCAATTACATGAATATGACTGATAAAAATAATGTTTTACAAAAAACTTCTTTTTTGTATCCAGGTGTTGTATCCTCACTTTATCTCGACCAATCCTCCCTTTCTCTTTCTGCTCCATTTCCCATTACTTTCAACGTATCGAGATCTTCTTCCTCAGGGGTTCAGGCTTTCTTCTCCGTGAGTCTCCGCTATTAGAGTTCGAGTTTCAATCCATCATTGATCCTGTCATCAAATGGTAAGATTATGTCCTTGTCGTTAATTTCAAATAATATATATTTTTAATTTATTTTTGTTCCTATAGTTAATTTTCAATGCAGTACATGCAGATTGTTATAGTTTTAATCAATAAAAAACCATCGCAAGTGTCATTTTAAAGATCGATATTTATCATAGGTGTTTACTTGTTTCATGATGCTTTTCATTGAATCATTGGATTTAGATATTATTTCGGAAACTTTGAATCTTTTTCAACATATCCTTCTTTTCCTCTCTGAAAGAATTATATAAATAGAAGGTTAATTATTGCAGATACACTTTTGATCAAAATAATTTTACTAATTTCAACAATCTTTTTGAACCTTGCTGAAATTAGATCCTTTCAAAATTTCTATTAAAAAATACTTTAAGAAGAAGGTTTTCTAACTTAGGAGAGTCTAAAAAAACTACTCATGGATTTTAATTAAATTCAAAAAAATAATATTTTTATGGGTTTACTTTACTTTTTTTATCAGAGAAAATGAGTTTATTTTACTTTACAAAAACTAACTATACTAACAATTACATATAAAAATAAATAAAATAAAAACTTTACTTAACACTAACACTATTGAGACTTGAGAGCTTCTTCTTCTTCAGGGTTTCAAACTTTTTTTACAGTCTTCGACACTCCATGCATGGATCCTGTCATCAATTGGCAAGTTTATGCCTTTGTCTTTTATTCCAGTTAATGTATTTTGTTATTAAAAAAAAAACATTTTCTGGTAGCTCGAGTTCATTTGTCATGGAGTATAAAGTTTTTTATACTTTAAATCAAAAGATCATCATAAATATCAATTTTAAAACACTTATTCTAAAAAAAATAACAAAATTATCATATATGATTATAAGTGAATGAATGACTAAGGGATTCTAATACTGATTAAATAGGATATATAAGTATTATAAACTTTTAAGTACTGTGTATAAATACTCTTACGGATAAAAAAATACTTGAAAAATAGATGAGACAATAAAATATTTATTATTGCACTATGATTAAGGTATTATAAAATTTAACAAAATACATAGTACTCAAATAAAAAATAAATAAATAATTCATACACTAAGTCTAACTATGTAAGTTTTTAGGTATTATCTAATCACAAACTATTATGTGAGTTATAATTATAAGTTTTTTGATATTTTTTAATTATCAAATTTAGATAAGTTTTCTCATAAATACGTATAGGAGGATAGAATAAGAAGAAAAAATGAAATAATTTTTTTCTCAAGAATTAAAATTAACTTAAGCATAAGTTAAAATTAGTTATTTTTAGAGAAGTTGAATGACCTTAGTTTCTTCAAAAGATGATTTTAACTTATATATAAACTAACTTTATTTTATGGGATAAATATATTTAAAAAAATATTTATGGAGAAGTTTATCTAAAATAAATTTTAATTGACTAACCAGTGTAAACTTTTAAATTACCCACGTTGCCACTATGTTCGGTGCTTCAAGGAACTTTTGAAGGGAGAAGTTCACAGTAGAAGCTTTCTTGTGTTTGTATATATGGTGATGTTTGACGTGATTTCGGTAGATGTGGTTTGAAGACGTGGTTTCAAATATCAAGGAGTTCTAGAGCTGTATTTTTTTCTGAATTATTATAAACTCTTTGATATTTCGATTGATCGATAAAAAAAAAAAAAAAAGACTTGGTTTTAATTTCCAAATATATCGTTGTTTGTGTTGCACTTTGTCTATGGATGAGATTGAAGTGTAGTTTGATTAAGAATATAACGGTCTGTTTTATATTTGATGAGATTGAAGTGTATGTAGCTCGGTTATGAATTTAATTAACGGTTTAATTTTGTTTGTTACGCTTTTCTTGTTTATTAATTCATGAGGGAATGTTTGATATATGACATGTGTGATAAATTTATCTAAAAGTACTTTAGTAAAAGAAAATAAGAAAATAAATAAATTTTTACATAAATTAAAATAAATTTTTCATTAATTAATTTGTAAGTATTTTCTATTTTTTTAGAGAAATCATGTGAAAGGATTTTTATAATGAATAGTTCATTTTAACTTAGAGAATATTATTTCATTGTTTTTTTTCTTAAAAATATTTCTAAAGCAAATAAACTCATATACATGTTTCCAATCTATTTAAAGCCAATTTAGATTTTAGATTCATTTCAAAAGCAGACGTAGGTATTTTTAGTTTTCTTTTTTGACGCAAAACTATTTGTAATTTTCTACTAATGCAACCTAAATGTGATTTCTAATTCAACGCACCTTAATTATCAATTAAAAAAATATTTATTGATTCTTTGATCTTTTTATTTTATGTTTTCCATGTGTTACTGTGTTAGTATATTCTTTTTTAGAAATAATTGTGTTCTATGCGGATACCTCTTCTAACAAAGGCATATTTAGAAGTTTTTTCTTTTTTACGGAAACACATTTAATTCATTTCATTCATCACCAAACTTTTAATATAAGGTATCACATGAAGTCTAGAGACTAGGTAAGAATGGTGCAACTCTAACAATCTCATAAGTTACACCATTAACTTATCCCTTAGCAAATACAACAAAAAATGATATATTAAAATTTAATAGGTTTCTATATCTATGAATAGCCCAACCCGACCCAGCTTTAATTTATTCACTGTGGCATATTAAGAAATTAAAAGAGAATATTTAGTTAACATGCTGGGTTATAAAGTGTTGATTGACGAGCATTTAATACATTCTATAAGATACTTTCATATATTTAAAAGATTTAAATATATTTTTAGTTTTTATCGTTTTTTTTGTTTTATTTTTTATTCTTATAATGTTTTAAATAATATTTTTTTATTATTTAAAGTATTATTTAAAGTAATTTAAGAATTAAAAACAACACAAGTTATAAGGACTAAAAAAAATAATTTTATAACAATAAAAAACAAAAACACATTAAACTGTAAAAACTAAAAAGATATTTAAATCTATTTAAAAAACAAATAATAAATAACTTGTTTTTTAAGACATTTTTTTTATAAACTTTTTCATTAGCATTTGCCTATAATAAATAAAAATAATGACTATATTTTTTAATTTATTATCATTACCTTAAATAACAGCTTTAAAAATAAATGAAGGGAATGCTCCACTACCAAATTTATTTTATTTTATTTTAAAGAAAAAAACAACTTTCTAGCGATTCTGTATATAGGAATCCTTGCATTAACATATGCATGTCTACTAGGTAGAATTAATCAAAAACTTCATATAAAATCAAAATAGATTTAACAAAAGTTGTTATCCTTTTCTTATTATTTTTTTATATTAAAAAATTTATACTTTAGTCTTGTTAGATCCTAAAAGTTCACCATGGTTAACATATGCCTCAAAAGTCAAAACTCGAGACTTGTAGAGGTCCTAACAAATTGTTTACTAACAAAATCCTTACGTCATCATTGGAATTTGAATCGGTATAATTGTAGAAGGGAAATTCAGTACAAATTAGATTGAAAATTTATTTGCAAAATTTTATCTTGGTTCAACCAAGGTGACTATGAATGTTTTGAGAGACAAATTAGACGAAGTTGCATCCAAAATTCTCCTATTCCTCAAACTTGAATACAAGAGTAACGCATTCCTCCTCCCCAGAAGATTAAGTGGGGAAGGCAAGGGCATTGTCAAAATAGAGATCTCTATACCATGTTATCACCACCATTTGCTTCAATTTTTTAATAGTAAGTGGGGAAAGAAAGAAAGGCCTAGCGTTTAGTCAACCACCATAAACATTCAAGCATGTTCATGATTTATCCACTCTATAGACTAGGCTGCACAAAAATGACTCCTTGAGCTGATTAAGATTGAAGGTAAAGCCTTTTGTGTTTCACAACAATGCATGGGGGAAATACACAAGTTTTTATCTCCTCCTCTTCCTACCTTTTCCTAGTTGTCCAGATTTGAAGGCATGTTCTTGCTCTTGAAGGAAAGCTTTAGCTCTTCCATACTTCTCTGCTCTATCTTTTTCCTGTAAAGACTTCTCTTTTTCCTTCACCTCCAGCAAGAAGTAGTTGTCTTTACGCAATTCTCGTGCAGCCCCTTTAGCTTCACGCTTCAAATGTTTCTTCAATTTTCTCAGCTCAGCTCGTTCACGGTCAGGATCATAGTCTCTACCCTTGACATAGCTGCAGAACAAAGAGGACATATTAAGTGCTTAATTTGAGTTCCTTTTCTGATTTGCATGTCTAAGGAAACATATTATCAAATGTAAGCAAGGGAAAAGAAGGGACTTACTTCTCCTCAAACTTGGGATTCAGTAATTTGATTGGTACTGGCTTATGCTTCCGCATTTGAAGTGGTCGCCTCAAAGTGTGATGCTCATCCACTTTCAACTTAATGAGCTCAGCCACATCTTTAATTTTATCTCGTAATGCATTTGACATATTTTTCTGTTCTGCTATTTCATTTAATAATTTCAAAATTGGTAGGAATATTTCAGGAAATGAACTTAAGCCTTCATAGACGTTAACATATCCTTGTAGAGTTTCAACGACTGCAACTAATACACTAGCCCTGTAATCAAAGAATCATAATTAGCCAACATAAATAAAAACCATAAACCTTCAAAAAGGAATCAACAATCAAGATCTGAACATAGAAATCTTCAATATTAGGATCATCAGTATTAATTAACAAGACTATAGCTGTAACATCCCTGCTCGCCTGCCTAACATTTTTTTCTGTTTAAAAAACACAAAGACCCCATTCAAAACCAAGACAGTCAACATAAGGACAACATGGAGGTAACCCTTTTTCTTTCTAGATAACTGGTCGTAACTCGTAACAAATTATTGGTTACCTGAAACTAACAGAAGTGAAGAAAGAAGAGTCTTCTGGCATGTCTATTATCTTGAAGAAATTCAGAGGACTAATCTCATTCACTGTCTCATGTATGCATAGGAGAGGCTTGAGAGCTTTCAGTTCCATAAGATGATATAACTGGCATAAAACAAATAATATGGCCATTTCAGTGTCCGAACATGAAACTGTAATACAACCATGAAGTACAGCACCACATTCTCAATATTGAACCCCAAATGCAGGGTCTAACTAGGTTATGGATAAACCCAAGTGCTAGCATATCATAATAATCCTCCATTAAATGTTCTTCTACTATCTATTTATCATGTTAAAAGCATAGTATTGAACTAATAAAAGAAAAAGAAAAATGACCCTTTTCCATATTATTTATGATCAAGAGTAATACAATCACAAAATTTAGCCTTAGAATTGTAGACTGGAAAAAGATAAAATGTTATGGTATTAGTATGGGGCATCTGCAGTAAAGTCCAAGAAAATGTACAGCAACTGCTTCAATGTACTTGTTTTCTCAAGTGGATTTTGAAGTTCAAAAGAAAATGTTTACAAGGAAAGGAAGGTACAGTCTAAATGGAAAGAGTAGACAACAATATTAGCAATACTTTCGAGGACTTTGGTTTTCTACCAAAGAACTAAAATATCTAAAATTGTTGTCTCGTTCAAAGAGTGGAAGATGCTAATAACACATGATGAGGTTAGTAGCCCCCACACATAAATAAAAACAAAAATACATACAACCACACATTCACCCACCACATAATATGATTCAAAATACAGAGGATCAATGAAGTAGTCATACCTGGGAATCTTCATCTGAAACATGTTTACTTTCAGTAGCTGCCAACAGCGAAGTTTGAAGAAATATTATTGCTTCGGGACAGAATTTTTTAGACTGTCTAAATACCTGTATTTTATATATTAAGTAGATGAGCAAGCAGCAAATGTAATAAGTGAAAAAGATGAAAAAATTGAAGTTCAGTAATACAGTAAATATCTTAGTAGGTAAATCCCTTCAAAAAAAAATCTTAGTAGGTAAATCATCCAAAAGCAAAACTCATTTCTGGAAACAAATACCACTAATTGGTTTTTTCAGGAAGCCTAGGTCAGTTGCCACCATTCCATGATAGAATCCAAATATAGTCTCCTTCAGAATTCATCATGGATGATGACATACAAAAAGCGTAAAAGTTAGACAGAACAAACTCAATAAAGAATCTAGCCTCGGGATATACTTACTGAGAGAAGCATAGAGCATAAGAAAGAGCCAATGGCAATATCCCGACCAGATACTATTGGGCAACGCATCAGATATTCACACATTAACAATATCACAGGAGTCATAACTGGATGCCTAAAGTCAGAGCATGGAAATATCATGGACCACAAACGCAAGAGGCACAACGTTTTTGAAGAAGGCCAACTGCTACTTTCTGTGACAACAAAATGATTACAGATAGGGTGTTACCAAAACATCTAAAAATTCATAGTTATCCACAATAGTTAACATAGAGAATGCAGCTGTTTGACTACATTTCTTTTCAACCTGATTGTTTGATACTCTCAATGAATTGTTTTCTAGTAGTTTCTATTCTGCGACGAGCACATATTGCAGCAAAGTATGGGATTTCCATACTCATCTCTATCAATGGTTTCACCAGCATATTGAGTAACTCAACATTAAGTGGTTCCTTATTTGCCAAAACAGCAAAATATTGCAACAATACTCCATAGAATACCTGAAAAGAGAAGATATAAATGCCTCCCATGTAGTAAGCCATATAATAATCACAAACCACAATATCCTGATAAACTATTTAGGAATACAATGTAATAGTGTGTCAATACATCAAAAAATAGTGCTAGGGCGATCTGGACTAGACTACAAAAGAACTAGAAGTGAAGAACCATGATATAGGTTTTCATAAATTGTCAATACAACATCAAATTTAATGCCAAAAACACTATATTCAAGTTGAAAATGTCAAAGAGATAACACTTTTGCTAATAAAGCAATCATGGATTCAGTACACATATATACAAGATGCATGAAGAGAAGATCCGAGTCTTAACAAAAAGTAAATAGAAAGGAACAGGTTTCATACTTGCATTTTCTTTCGATTTTCTGCTGCGAGTGTGATTGGATTACTTTTCCGAATCCGATTGATAATCAAAATAATGTTGTCATTTGAATGTTTATCCACCAGCGAACATAATTCTTCAAAAGTCTTCGGAGCTTGAATTATATAAGGAATGTCCAACACTTTTGACTGTTTTCCTCCAACATCTATCTTCTTGGCATCTGAAGAATCCTTATCTTTTTTTACACTTTCAACAGAAGCATTTCTTTTTGCTTTTATATGAACTGCGGCATCCAATCCTTTTACCTTATCAAGATCTTCTGAAGCTGTTTCTATATCCTCATAACTATCATCTTCATCTTCTAAATCTGCACCAACATCATCATCATCACTTTGTTCCCAATCTTTTAAAGAAAGATCCTTCTCATGTTCATCAAGATCTTCATCTGATCCTTCATCAGCATCTCCAGAGCTTCCCAAATCGTCAGAATCTTCACCATCATCATCTTCACTAGCAGAATCTTCCTCATCTCTTCTTTCAAGAATCTCATCAACCCAACCCTTCTTGGTCATAATTTGTTCATTAACAGAAAAGGAATCACCAAGATCATCACCAGAGATAGATCTTGGTTTCTGTTCAGATGGCTTTTCTGAATCTTCACTGTCTTCATCACTTGAATCTTCAGCAGCAACCATCCTCTTCTGCCTCTCTTCCTTAAATTATGAATAAAAGTATTTATTAGTTGACTCTCTAAAATAAAGATGTATAGAACTTTACCTCATGCAAATAGTCCATGATTAGAACCCACAACCACTGGGTTACATGGCAGCAACCTTACTAAAAAACAAAAATCAATCATGAATTTAGTTTACCAGTCCCGACTTCATTCCCATCCCTCCACTTCATCCATAACAACAGTCTAAACCATCTTAAAATGTAGCTCAGCTATATAGCTAACATCAGAGCTTAACTAATGCTAAAAAATGCAGGCAAATGCTCCTTTATATGCAAGGGTAAATTTTTTATTAATTGTATAGTAACAAACTTATGGTTAAAAGTCAAGTAAAGTCATAAACATACCTCCAATTCCTCTAGACGTTCTTTTTCCTCCTGAGCAATCTCTTCTGGTGTCTTTGTCCTATCTGAAGGGCGAGCACGCATTTCCAATCCCATTTGTTTGACAAGTTTGTCATAATCATCAGGTTTTTCCTGCCAAAAATTGAAAGTTGGAATGTTGGATGTTCTTATAATAAGATGAAGTTATCAGGACAAGAAGAATCCTCATGGATGAGTAGTACCTGCACAGAATTATCCATTGTCTGAGTAGCAAACATGCGGTCCTTATTACTTTGTTCATTTGAAATACTTTTGTTCACCAGAGCCTTCAAAGCATTCATCTTGTTGGGTTCAGTCAAAGATAACAAGGCTTCAGAGTGAACCAATGAAGTGAAATCCTTATCCAATTCTTCCACCAAGTTTTCATTTTCTTCTTTATCTTTTGCCTTTTGAGCCTGGAAAATATTGGAGTGAAAAAAAAAATGTCAGCAAAAAATATAGGGGACAAATAAACTACCATAGCCTTGATTCAAGAAATATTCCACACCTTGTAAAATTTGCTTTTTGAGATAATTTCATCCATCACTTCCTTCTTGCTTTTATGTCTCTGCATAAGAAGTCACAATTAAGAACCTTAAGAACCATCTTCAAAATATTTCAAAATCCAGCAACAATTGCAAAAATTTAGCAAGGATAGGATATTAACATTTTAGATAATCATGACATGAAAAATCACTCACAGATTACACAACCCATACATGATACATAACATTGTATACGCATAATGTGACTATAACAGGAAACAAAAATAATGGTGCCAACATCAATGGCATAACAGGCCTTACATTTTCCTCCCCATCATCCGCACTAATTTCCCCCGGAATCCGCATGCTCCGCTGAACCAAATCTAATTTCTCTGCAAAATCCAGCACTAAACATAAACCCAGGATACAAAAATAACACAAGCAGCATACTGAGCCATTCATTACAGTTGAAGCAGAATGTTCGCAAATAAGCCATCAATTCAGCAGTCACAAAACAGAGTACATTACATAAAATCATCTAACTATCACACATCATTAACATACCATCAGTCTCAGCATCAACATCGTAAGGAAGCATCTCATCCTCAAAATCATCTCTTCCAAGAGAATCAATTCCCTCAAAGTCATCTTCCTCTCCATCAGACAAGTGATACTTGCTTTTCTTGCTCAGCTTCATGTTTAGCTAAAAACACCCAAAGAAAGAGAATTTACATCATCACTACATAATCAGCAAACTTATAACATACGGCAGTTTGTAATCGGATGGCATTCTAATACATCATCACTACATAGTGCATATATTATTTATTCTAAAATACATTCACTTTTAAATATACTGATAAATATAAAACTTTTTAGAAATGCCAGCACACACTCTCTAGCATATTCTTTTGAACACATTCTTCTTGTTTTCTTCATTGACTGAGATTTATTGGAAATCACAAAATTTGGTGAGTTTCACTTCTTATTTAAGAAGTTCACACGTTATTCTGTAATATCCAGTAAATTTAAACTGACAGTAGAGAGAGTGCTGCTACTTGCTAGCACTTCTCAAAACTTTTTTACACTGTCACTCGGTCATGTATGCTAAAGGCAAATGCTAACAACACAATCTCTAGCACACTCTTTTAAACACGCTTTCTCTGTTATTGGTTGAAAATTAATTGAAAATCACAATTTTTTTTAGTCCCTCACTTCTTATTTAACAACTAACATTGTCCTTTAAAAATAAAATAAAAAATCAACCTGGCGTTCGCGTTGGGATCGCAAGATGGCTTTCCCGAAGTCGTCGAGCGCCTCGTCGTTCTCTCCGATTCGCTTGTCGACGAAGTGGGAGGACTTGGCACTCTGGCGGTACTCCTTGAGGAGCGTGTCGTTGCGCTTCTGGATCGCCAGGGAGCGCGCCAGCCCCATGCGCCGTGTCTCGCCCTTCCGCTTCTGCCCTAGCACCTCGAATTTCCTCCGCGACCAAATCGACTCGAAGGGATTGGAGGCAGTGCCATTGTTATTGTTGTTGTTGTTGTTGGCTTTCACTTTCATGGCCACGCCTTCTGGACCGAACTTCTTGCTCCTTTTGTTCTTCTTCTTCTTCGAGTCGGTGCTGCTGGTTCCGACGCTGCGTTTTGATGATTTCCCCATGGATTTTGCACCGAGAAATGCAGCACACGCGCTTGTGGAGGGTTTAGGGTTTATGTTTGGGATTCTTGTGTTTTGTTGTTACGGCGCTAACTTCAGTGACACTGTTTTCTTGCAAGAGGAAGTTTGATTTTAATTTTTTGTGATTTTATTTTTTTGGAAATATTAAAATATATAAAAATTAATTTTATTATTAATGTTTTAGTTTGAGCATTATAAGAAAAAAATAGCGTGTGGACTGTGGACACAAAGAACTTTGAGATTAATTTGTACTCTATGAAATGCACCTCTAGAAAAAGTAAATCATTATTTTTCGTATATAACTATAATTTTAATATTTTTAATTAGAAAATTTTATACCTATACCCCCCAAAAAAATAGATTATGAAACTTTGAATTGAAAAAGTGGCTAAAGGTTAGAGTTTCACTCTCTAAGGTCCACCTTAGAGATTCTAATTTATAATATAAGAGGAGATATTAAAAGTATATTATTCAACCATAAAATAACATATATTTAAATTATAATTATTATTAAATAATAAATGGTGTAATATATTTAAATATATTTTTTAGTATAGAGGGTGAGATTGTTTTGGTAAAAAATCTTAAGATAATAAAAATTAAATTGAAATATATTTATAAGAAAATATATTATTCTGAATTGTATTACATTAATTTTTTATCCTGAAATTTGAAAATTATGATTTTCTTTTATATATATAACTTTTAAAAGAATACCTATCTTTAATAATAAACATATTTTATAAATAATTTTTTTTTATTTATGGTCTCATTGTTTAATTCAAAATAATCATTTAATGATATTTTTATTTTCAATTTAAGTTCACTAACTTAGTATAAAGCTAATTCAAATTCATCAAAAACTTATTGTGAAATGTATCTAAATGGCCTGTTTATACTATCACATATAAAAAAGGCTCAACGCAAATAAAAAAGGTCCAAAACAAATCATAATAAGCCTTAAAAAGGAGCGTTATTATTATTATTTTAATTAAAAGGAAACATTATTAGAATTTAAAAGACTCAACAAAGGCCCAAATTAGACCTAAATTACATAAATTTATATTCTAAGATTGGATGACTTCACTCTAAGGTCTTTTTGTAACTTCTTAGTCCTCTATCAACTTGTACAATTGAAATTTATCAAAATCACCTTCCAATAAATAATAGGAGACCAAAAGGTGCAACACACAATAGTCCAGAAAGATGTCAAATCAAGGATCCTCAAATGTTGGTGTAAGTGTTGGGGAGGTGGTGGTGGTAATGGCAACTGTGTAGTTTTGGGTTTAGAAAATTCACATTGAATAACTCTATAAACAATTCTTTAAGTGAAAAGAAAAGAAAGTAGGATGGATCATTGTTCCGATAAGTGGTAAGCAAACACAATGAAAAAACTTAATAATTGCATTAAAATATTATTTAAAGCAATTGAGTCCTGCAGTACTATTGATAATACTAGTAATGTAGACCTAAATGACCCTTATGCAATTAACATTATTTTGAAGGAATATGATGTAGGGAGTTTCTTGGCTTGAAACTTGGTTTCCAATTGCTTGCTTAGGTTATGTTGAATAATGTATTTTAGTTTTTTTTTTATTAGTTTTAAAATTCATTTGAGTAAGTTTTTTAGTGTTATATGAAACACCGGTTGAAATAGAATTTTTTAAAATGTTAGCTTTTAATTTCTAATTTTTTATATTTTTTTCTTTTTTATCCTTAATGTATTTATCAAATTTCTTACTTATCCTTTTTAAATAAATCAAGGTTTTATTGTTTTCTTTTTTTACTCATTTATATGTTTGTCATCTTTTTTTTTTCCTCTAACGTGTAAACCCCCTCATTTTGTTTCACAACATGCACAATAACTTTTTTTTATATGTAATAATATTTTTAATTTTTTTCACTTCTCATATAATATTTTGATAGGTTTTCTTTACAATATTTTGATTGTGAAATTTTTCATTACTAATGAATAGCTACACAAGCAACATCTACATTACATATCACATAAAGAACTTGTAGATGTCATTGGTAATGACACATGCAACGAAAATATGGAAGATACATGTACGGAGATGAAAGAAGTGCGTAATAATATTTTTAATTTAATATAGAATAATAAGTCATATGTTTACTCTAGTTTATTTTATTTTTTTATTATGTCTTAGATATTTTTATATTACATTCTTAATTTAATGATTATACTATTTATTTTATTAGTTTAGTATTATGAATCAAGACATTGATAATGATAATTGATAATTTTATTTTATTTTTGTGATTGTATTTTACATTAATATACTAGTTTTTCCTTAGAAACAAACACTTGGTTTACTTTGGTGATCTTGACTATTATCAATAAAATTACTTAGAAAACTGACTTAAAAACTTAATCAATAACTTTCTTAAGTTGTTTGTCTTATTAGAATGCGTACCCGCACAAACTTAAAAAATAATACATAATCTATATTAGAAAGTTTATGGTTATTGATCAAAATGTTAATATTAGCCACACAAAAAAACACTCTCAAACCTTTATGAAGTTATCAAAGTATTATACGTAATATTATACTTTTTTTACTGGTATACAAGTGTTCCTAGATTGCTATTGAGATTCATTTCACTTATGGAAGGGAAATTGAGTTTCATCTTCAATTGTATGCTACATTAAATGATTCCATTCAGCTTTAAAGACATTTACAAAATGAAATAATATTAATGTCGTTAAAGGAGTGAGAGCTTTGATGTCATACTAGACAACTAAAACTTAACTACTTGAAAATAACTTATATTGTGCATGAAAAGTCTCACAAGGAAATGAAACATTAGAGGAAGAAAATATTGTGATATGAAATGATAAAAGTCGCATCTTTTGAGTAACTGAAATGAGAAATAAATTAAGGCAATATATTATTAACTTTAGTATTAAATTCTCAAGAATAAAGTGAATTCATCAACTAGGAAAAAGACATTAGAGTCAATTTAAATATAAAATTTCACATCAATGAACTCGTGGAGGAGTTGCTTGGTAGATATAACATGGTGAAAATATATTAGTGTGCGAATATATGATTTGAAACAAGATGGAATTTAATTCCAATAACATTTTTAGTAAATTGATGTGCAAAGGCATCACAATAAGGAATTTTCATAATTTGATAATTATAATGTATGACTCTTACAATGAAAATATAATTAGATAAATTGTGAGAAATTAGACATTTTGGACACAATTTCCTATAGTTAAAAGATCATATTGCAGGAGGATAGGTTATGACATATGACTGTTTTGGTGCATGCTTGAGATTGTGAGGAATGATCTCTTAATGATATAAAATATAACTAGTTGTTGATATGTATGACAAGCAAACACCTGATGCTTCAAATTAATGCATTGCGCAAGTTACAACTTTGAGGTGATGTTAGATATGGTGATGAAAATGGTGTGATGGTGGTAATGGTAACAAGGATGACAATATGTAATGGTGTGATGGTGGTAATGGTAACAAGGATGACAATATGTAACTATGGGAGAAAATCTAGTAGCAAATATAATGATAAGTATAATGATTTCATAACTCATCATAAAAGTTTAACATTTGAAAATATATATATATATATATATATATATATATATATATATATATATGAGGATGAATCAAATTATAAAAGTAAATTTAAGAGTTAGATTATCTTCAACAAACTTAGTTGAAAAGCTAACTAAAAACTAAAAAGTTGGTAGAAAGTTAAAATCTGTTAATCTAACATATTAGTTTATAAGTATTTGATCAAACTACAGTAGTACTACAGTAGTTTAATAATGTAAATTGACATAAATGAACATATTTATATGGTATTTTAGTTTTATTTTATTTTATGAATAAAAAATATTTTAAGGTGTTATAATTTTAATTTTTAACTAATTTTACGCTCTTGTATTTTTTTCATTTATAGATAATTTTTTCATTATATTAAGTATTTTACTGTTAATCTTATAATATATCTTAAATATATTTTTTTAATAAAGTTTAAATTAAATTAAAAACCATACAAGTAGACATTATATTTTTATTATGTTAATTAGCATAATAATTCAAATAAATAAACAAATATAAAATGTTTCAAAATTTGTATGATTGCATGATCAATCGTCATATTCAATATATAAGTTATCATCATTAGACTCTCATTTTTATGAACAAGATAAAATAATATCGAGTCTACTACCTTAGTAGGACCTTCTATTAGGTACATACAAAATTTCACCAACTTAAATCATTAAGGTACAATGTTCAGAAAATTTCTTAGAATTTTTGGTGATTACCTTAATAAACTTTATGTAGATTACTTATTAGATTTCAATTGCAAATATTAAATAATTTCAATTAAATTACTTAAATCTAAATATTTCCTTGGAAATAGTAAATTTAAAAAATCAATTTAAATGAATTTTTTAATTGCAAAATATCCTAATTCATGAAGTTAACTAAACTTATAAAATACAAAATAAATTCAAATAATTTTTTCTTTAAAAAAATTAAATACAATTACAGCCATTTAGAACTTCTTTAAAAATTTAAATT
>PYAF01002766.1:173817-233710 GCA_007407185.1 Glycine tomentella
TTACTTAAATCTAAATATTTCCTTGGAAATAGTAAATTTAAAAAATCAATTTAAATGAATTTTTTAATTGCAAAATATCCTAATTCATGAAGTTAACTAAACTTATAAAATACAAAATAAATTCAAATAATTTTTTCTTTAAAAAAATTAAATACAATTACAGCCATTTAGAACTTCTTTAAAAATTTAAATTCATTTTTAATGTGAAGTGACCATTTTACCATTATTGTACTAAAATATTAGAATATGAATAATTAATTAAAATTATTCTAAATTCTATAATTGTTTTTTGTATATATCAGTAAAATCTATTAATTTAATTCTAAAATAACTTTCTATGAATATAAAATGGCTAGTTTTCCCTAATCCAAATTTTCCATAAAATAGTCTTATTTCACTTTCAAAATTACTAGAGACAAAATAAGTATAAAAAATTTATTATTGATGAATTTAATTCTTCAAAATATAACTTATGAATTTAAAAATGAAAATATATAATTATCCCTCTTGGAATTTATTTAGTATTTTTTAGTCAAAATTAGTTTCACTTAAGCTGCTTTTTGCACACTCTTATAAAATTTATTAAAAATTACTACTATATGAAAAATTTTCAATTACAAAATCATCTCTATAACACTTTTATTGGTTTAAATATTAGTCTTTAATCATTTTTTGAATTTTTATTAGTCAATATTAATTATTTAAGATTTTTGAATTACTAATGTAACACCTTGGCATGCATTACCACAATTATACTTAGGTTTTTGGGAATACGAAAATTTCAAAATAGGAGCACAATGTCATGCCAAAGCTAGTCACAACTTAAAAAGAATATTACATAAGAAATAAAACTCCAAAATGATATATATATGTTTAGTCCTATAATTTATCAATGAATAGTGTCATACAAAAAATACTTATCAATTAGAGTTGGAGATTCACCTAGGAATTTGTGTTAACCTTTGATACAAATATTTATTTTGTAAATTAAACGCACTTTAAAAATTACATCTAAATTTTATCTTCCACTTTACTTTTTTGATAGTTAATAATCGTAATAGAAAAACCTTAACTACCATTATTCACTTATTAGGAGTTGAATTTATTACTTAACTAAATCCTACACAAACCAATTTATAAAGTAAGAATTATTCAAAATTTATAAGTATCACTTAAATTATATCTCACTCGATTTGAGATTATACCCACCCTTCTCTCTTATCACAAGGAAAATACAAAAGACAGCAAATTAAAGAGTTGTGTTGTTGAAGAGAATTGAAGAAAAAAGAAAAAAAAAGTTAAAGCAGAAAATAAAAGTACCAGACCCACACAAAAATTTAAAAATTTATTCTTTTTATTTGATCTCAACCAAACCAAAACTAAAACTCACAAATACTATTCATAATTAGGTCCCCTTTCCAACATCTTTCTTGTCTCTCAATTCTCCTTTATTTCAAATGTTCCAAATCTCAATAAATATAGCATATTAAATTAAATATTAAATACATTAAACATTTAATATATTAAATACTAGCATTAAATATATTAAGTGTATTATATATATTAATCATTAAATATATATATCATGTAGTTAATACTGATAAAATTATTTAAAAAGTTTTAAAATATGAAAATATTAAAATTAATAGAATTAAAAATATATTTAAACGGTGTTGGGTCATCAATCTTTTACATAAATAAATAATTAATCCATGTGTATATAATATATGTGGTAATAATGATGGAGCAAGGAAGAAACAAAGTAACGTATTGTGTTGACCGAAGTTGGGTAAGGTGGAATAGAAAGAAAGAACAGAGAAACTCCGCGTCCACTATCTATCCATTATCATCCCATCAAACCTTGTTACATTATAAATATTATTTTAAAAAGTGCCTTACAACTTTCAACTCACCCGAAGAAAACAACAAAAAGCTTAGAACCAGCAAATTGAATCGCTGCATCTCATTCACATCACTGTCACCATCATCAACCACAACACCAACGCTAACTGCTTCTCTACGCTCTCTCCCTCTCTCCCTCTCTCTCAACTTCCAGAGTTCAAGGTACCCTTTTTCCTCTTCAATCCAAATTTCTACTTGTACTACTAGTGTTGTTGCTTGATCAATTTTGACTTTGATTCATAATTTTCATTTATTAATCTTTTTTTTTTTTTTTGGAGGGGGTCTTAATTTTGTTGCTGGGTCAGTGAGAACATGAGGGGAAAGAGGAAAAAACATCGTTTTTTTTTGTGATTGTCCAAAAAGATTGCATTTTGTCCATTTTCCTTGCTGCCCAGATGAGTTATTTTAATATGCACTGTCAATTGTTGAATTGGAATGCGCTGGATTGGTGTTCTGCCTTTTGATTTCGTTGTTTTTGTATACATTTGTGTGTGTATGCGCTTTTGAAGAAACCTAGAAATTCTGAAAGTGTTGTTAATGTTGAAAACCAAAAGGTTTTTAAGGTTAAAATACTTGTACCAGTGTTGCTTGATCAGTTTTGACTTTGATTCATAATTTTTATCTGTTTATTTGTTTATTTATCTTCTCTTTTTTGGAGGGGGTCTTAATTTGTTACTGGGTCAGTGTGAACATGTGGGGAAAGAAAAAAAATCGTTTTTTTCCAATGATTGTCTAAAAAGATTGCATTTTGATCATTTTCCTTGCGGACCAGAAGAGTTATTTTAATATGCACTGTAAATTGTTGAACTGCAATGCGCTGGATAGGTGTTCTGGCTTTTGATTTCGTTGTTTTTGTATATATTTGTGTGTGCATGCACACTTTTGAAGAAACCTAGAAATTCTGAAAGTGTTGTTAAAGTGGAAAACCAAAAGGTGTTTAAGGTTTGTTGTAAAATGAGGATCTTTGGCAATGCTTCCTGTTTTCTGAAATTGGTGGCTGATGGTTCCACTTTTGAAACGTTTTAGGCATGGTTGTCAAATTTTTGAGTTAATTCGTAGACTGTATCGGGTTTATGATTCTAGTTAGAGAAAGGGAGTTAAGTCGCCATCAAATTATTTTCTTGATAAACTCAGGTAAACTTGTATAAATTCACACAAACTCTCGAGTCAAGAAGCAAGTCAGCAAGCTTGAAATCAAATGTGACTTTTGCCCCACAGTGACAGTGTTTTACTAGGGCTCAAATGATTTGAAGAATATAACTCTTTTTGAAATGTTTTCACTTTAGGAACTTATGTTTTTGTGAATTTATATATGATCTGGTCATTTATGTAGTTTGATCTTATTTAGTACTTATGTACTATCTCACTTTATTATTGTGGTTTACTACTTTGCTTTATTATGAAATTGAAATGTTAAATTATTGTTGTGTTAAGAGTATTAAGATGCGCATATATGTCATTAATAGGTTTTTTTAATTTGAATTTTTATATTAGGTAAGTAAACTTTTCTGAGTTTACGAGTCAATTCTACGAAAGCTCCATAAGTTTACTTAGACTCATTAGTTTGACATCCTTTGTTTTAGGTTTAATTTTACTGTCAGTACTGCAGTTGCTCTGACAGTTCCTCTACTTGAAATTGGATTAGTTATGATCAGCCTTTTTTTCTGTTTTGTTCTTGATTCGCATAAAAAATGAACCCTTGAATTATTTTTGTTTTGTTTTCTTTTATTAGTGCTTCCTATTTAATGATTCTGGAATGCTTCTTCTATACTTGAATGTGTGTATTTTTAATTCTGATCAACTATTACTGTATGGAGGATGCTAAAGTTAGCTGATTCTTGTTGTTTGTTTTCCTGTTTGAACAGAAGTAGCAGTTACGGGGCCTTTGGTTCTTCTGGTGAACAGTAGTGCCTTGATTTTCATGACTGGTAAAACGAGATCCTTGTTTGGCAAAACTTTTGGTCTTTAGTGTTTGGTGAAGTAGAAATATAAAAACGGCAGCTTGAGAGGTGAAGAAATAAAATGGAAACTACAAGACGGTGGTTTAGTAAGTTCAAATCAAATGATAAAATGAAGTCTGAAAAGAACAAAGAAACTACAGGCGTCACAAAAGAAGGGTCAAGACCCCCAACAAATGAAGAAGCACCTTCAAATGTAACCAAACAGAGGGTTGAAGCTGCAAAGCAGTATATCGAAAATCATTATAAGAAACAGATGCAAAGCCTGCAGGAGAGGAAGGAAAGGTATCTTTACTTCAATTTATGTATTTTGGATGACTATCTAATATAATGTTATTGAAGATTTTTGTACCATATAAAGTAGTTGTTTTACCATGCTTATTGTCATCTCTGAGCTGATTGAAATAAGTGATTTCCTTATTACCTTGCTTTTTTGTTGCCAAACAAGTTTTCTTCCCTACTAGAATATAGTTTTGTATGACATTGTCTTTCTGTTGCCTCTGATGTGATATATTGTGTGCAAATACCTAATGGAAACAGAAATTGTTTTAAGTCTTTATTAAGACCTAAAGTCATTTCTTTTTTTGCAGACGTTATATGCTAGAAAAGAAGTTGGCTGATGCTGAAGTCTCTGAGGAAGAGCAACACAACTTGCTTCAGCATTTGGAGGAAAAGGAGAGGGAAATCATGCGCCTTCAGAGACATAAGATGGGGGCTGATGACTTTGAGCCCCTGACTATGATTGGGAAGGGTGCATTTGGAGAGGTGTACTTTATTTTTGTATGCTTCTAAGTTAAACCGTCTTTATGCTTCTAAGTAAAAGCGTCTTTATGCATCCAAGTAAAACTATCTTTATGTTTGACCTTAATGAATTTTATATTAATAGATCTTTGCAATAATGTTATTGTCTGTTGTTAAAATTGTGAGTTACCTTGTTGACTTGTACGATCCTCTGATTTTTGGCCCCTGGAACAAGCTAACTCCAAGCCTGAATTGGAGCCTGGTCAGATAGCTTCTGGATCACGATCTTGGTTGTGGAATGGCAAGATCAATGATCCTGAACCTTTCTGGGCTGACGTGGGTTTTTGGATCAGCTTGGACTGACCCAGTTTTGAAAACATGAACTACCCTTCTTTTAGGGTTAAAACACAAAAGATTCGTCTTTCACCTTTTTTCTCTACCCTTCTATTCTGCGAGTGCAACAAAGTCATTTGTCTCTCATCATTTGTTTTCCAAGGTGGAGGAACTCGACTTGCTCAGCTTGCTGGAGAGAGCTGCTAGCTTTATCCTTCACTGTTGTGTTGGAACCCAGCTTTGGTAGCTGCCATGGCAACCATTGTGCTCATTCTCGATTAATTTGCTGTGGTCATCACCATTCAGGTTGTTGTTGCCTTTGCTTTCGGCATCAAGGCTGCCGGGCTGTTTGTTGGCTTTGTTGTACTCAGGAGATGCAAAAGGCTACTGATTGAATGTCATGGGAGTGATATGGATATATTCATTTTAGAATTTTTTTTTCTTTTTTCCCATCTCTTTATAGTTTTATTAGAATTGGGGAGATGGAGAGATGACGGTTGACAACTCATTACTTTAGTGTAAAAAATGTAATAAAAACCTGAAAATGACAATAATTGACCGGAAATGGGTTCATACAACAAATGAGTGCATTGTGAATGAATTGCTGTTTTCTGATTTAAGTTTCATAATTGACATTCCTTATTTTTTCTTTTCTGCTTTTCAAATGTAAATGTGCTGTTTTTATCAATTGAAAGGAAAAGAAGGTTGATTGTTTTCACATTTATCAGCTACTATATATTAATATTTATGATTATGATTTTCCAATTTAAGTTAGTTAGTTAGTTTAATGTTGTGATTTAGAGGTTGTTTTCCGTATCTATATTATTTTTTATGCATATACATGTGTATATAAGTATAATTTGGCATCTTAGGTAGGATCTTACAATCTATGTTACGATCTTTTACCCTTCTTCCCGATCCTAGGTAGAAGAATATCGAGTTTGACAACTTTGATTACTGTTTCCTCCAGTGACTAAAAGGACTTGACTGATATGTATATGTGGAGACTGAAGATGTTGATTGTCTTTAGAATTTGGGTTTAGGCTTAACACTAAAAGCTAACTCATAGGGTGAGGGTCCCCCCCCCCCCCCCCCCCAATATACACTATTCACTATTAAGGCACTATCTCTAGTTAATATAGGACTTGATTTTTTCCCAATACTCCCCTCACACCCAACACTGTTGGGTTTGGTGCATGGATAAAATGGTAGGTGGCCCCAAAACACATCTAGGATAGGCTTTACACTATTTTAGAATTTGGATTTAGGCTAACTCAACCCTAAAACTAGCTCATAGGGTGAGGGTTGCCACTTACATACTCTATTCAGGCACTATTTATAGTCAATGTAAGACTTTTTTTTCCCCAATAGATTGAAATTTGAAACCACAAATTTCTTCTTAGCTTTCTGTAACATTCATATCATTTTTGTTCTTTTCTATTTTTCATGGCTGTTTCTGATATTTAGAGGTCGAATTGCTAATCCTATTGAGTAATGGTGGCACCCATATTAGTTATTTAACTCTGGTGTGTATTCTACAGGTTTCTATACATATGTTAGAAAACTGTAGATTAAGGATATAGCTTAGGGTATGCCAGGGAGAAGTAGTCCTTTAAAATTGTTGTTTGCACTTTGCAGTGGATCTTTATATTTCAAAATTAGTAGTGGTAATGGAGTTTTACCATCAGTATTTTGAGTCTTTTGAGCCATGCTGGTTTAAATTGTCTATCACAACAATGAATTTTATGAATTATTCCAGTTGCAAAGAAAACTCCAGTTTGTGTTTTGCACTTATGCATATTAGCTGTTTCCACCATTCAGTAGCCTGTGGAGTTTTATCAAGAAGTTGGCTTGGAGACAGTGTATATATATTGCATAGCCGCTTTGGCTAGTAATGATATTTTTTTTCCATATCTTGCTGCATAAATAACTCAGATTTCTCATAAAGATATTTATCAGATGATTTGTTACAATTTTGCAATTCTTTCTTTTCATAGGTTAGAATCTGCCGGGAGAAGGCCACTGGCCATGTTTATGCTATGAAGAAGCTTAAGAAATCAGAGATGCTACGAAGAGGCCAGGTGGAATTATCAAATTGTTAGAGACTTAGAGTAAATATTGTTTTCTTATACTTATTGGATACACTTTTTTCAGGTTGAACATGTCAAAGCTGAGAGAAATCTACTTGCTGAAGTTGACAGCAATTGCATTGTTAAACTTTATTGTTCCTTTCAAGATGAGGAGTATTTATATCTCATAATGGAGTATCTACCTGGGGGAGATATGATGACATTGCTGATGCGGAAGGAGATACTGACAGAAGATGAGGCCAGGTTCTATGTTGGGGAGACTGTCCTAGCCATAGAGTCAATTCATAAACATAATTATATTCATAGGTAAGCTCAAAGCTGTGAACAATAACGTCAAATGATGGTAAATTTTGGTATACTTTTATGACATGGATCAATGATACTTATTGTGGTCTTCTTCTGGATCAATAAATATTTTTAATAATCTGATTTTTAAATGTATTCCAGAGATATCAAGCCTGACAACTTACTGCTAGATAGAAATGGCCACATGAAATTATCAGATTTTGGATTATGTAAACCGCTAGACTGCAGTAACCTTCAAGAAAAGGACTTCTCTGTTGGAATGAAGAGAAGTGGAGCCCTCCAAAGTGATGGGCGTCCTGCGGCTCCTAAACGAACCCAACAGGAACAACTGCAGCATTGGCAGAAAAATCGACGAATGCTTGTAAGCCTCTCAATATTAGTATCCATAAACATGATTATTTAATTCCTTCTTAATTTCCAGGTTGTGTTTTTTTAGGACAAAATAAACAATTAGTTCTTAATTACTTATAGTTTCACCTGAGTTAGATTTTTGATCCCTATATTATATTTTTTGGAATAAAATACCATTTAGACCTTGAATTCTTGAAAGATATTTCTTTTGTTGCTATGGTCCTTGTAAGTTTCTGTATATGCAAATTGATACTTGAATTTTTAACTTGATAACAAGTTCACCCTACCGAAATTGTCAACTTCCTAACAAGTTCATCCATTTGGGAACCAAGGAACTCATATAACATCTCAGGGACCTAAATGTGTGCGTATATATATATCCCTTTCTTTTCTTTTTTTGGATGTTGATATATTTATTTTATAGGCAGTTTTTTGGGGGATATGGATAGATCCAATCATTTGAATTTGGTCCCATTACCTTGAAACTATGAGGCCAGTCTTTCACAGAAAATAGGGACTGATATCTTAATGAATAGAAATTAATTTATAGGGACTAAAATCCAAACGTGTTATAAATATATAGGGATTGCTATTTTAATGATTGGGACCAAACTCCAAAACGTTGAAAATATAGGCACAGATCCAAAAAACAAACTATAAAGGGCGACCAAGTGCATTTGTACTCTTATTTGATTAGGGTTAGAAGTCTAGCACTTAATCCAAGTCCTAGTATAAAATAGGGGTTAGTGACCTGTTCTTCAGAAAATATCATTCACAGCATATATAAATCTACTTTTTTGTAATTTGTGGTATCTTTTCTCTCTTTTCTTCCTTCCCTACCTTTTAACCTTTTAATTATAACATAAATTTGGTGACCACTAGTTTTAGCCTCAGTTTTTACAAGTTTTCTTTCCCCCTGTGGCTGTACGATGACTATATAGATTGATGGCATTTTAAGCTTTTCTTTCTTTGCAATAATGCAGGCCTATTCTACAGTTGGAACACCTGATTATATTGCTCCAGAAGTTCTTCTGAAGAAAGGATATGGCGTGGAATGTGATTGGTAATATAGAATGTGTTTTCTACTTTTCTGTTTCAAAATTCTCCCCATGGCCACCCCCTCCCCCCTTATAAACTTATTTTTTCAATGCATTCTGATGTTGTGTCAATGCTTCCAGGTGGTCTCTAGGAGCTATAATGTATGAAATGCTTGTGGGGTATCCTCCCTTTTATTCAGATGAACCAATGTTGACTTGTAGAAAGGTAACATGTGGACCCCTTCTTGTTAATGGATTCCTGTCCAATGCATCATGCATTTGTATGAGTAGAAATTACAGTGTAGGACTTAGAGTACATTGAATTCTGCAAGATTCCTGTGCTTAGAAAAGGCCATCTTGTCATATTGGATTTTAGAAATAGCTAGGTTGAAATTACTGGTATTTCTTGACCACCTTGCCATTGATATTTTCCTGGATATATTAGACCATACCATCATTACCCTTGGTTCAGAAAGGCTTAGAAATGTTGAATTTGTTTGGTGGCTGCAATCATTAAGTATTGATTTATGAGGAACAAGTTTCAGAAAAAAAACTGAGATGGTTTCCTGATGTTCATAATTTTTTCTTTCTTTTCTTATGATATTGGTTACTTTTCCCCCGTTACTTGTTGCATGTAAATTATTTTGTATCATGCTTCTGTTGCCGGTTTTGGGATTTTATATTTTATAGTAATAGCAACAGTATTAGAGGACATTTCATAGTTATCCACTATTTATAATGTGTCCATGTTGATTGCTTCAATGGATTCCTTTTATTGTATCATTTTTTGTCTTCATCAATTATGATCTTATTTTACTTCAACTTCAATACGCAGATAGTAAACTGGAGAACTACTTTAAAGTTTCCAGAAGAAGCTAAACTTTCAGCAGAGGCAAAGGATCTTATTTTTAGACTCCTATGCAATGTGGAGCAGAGGCTTGGAACCAAAGGAGCCGAAGAAATAAAGGTGTTGTGGTGTGTTCTTTTCTAAGTTCTACAGTTTATACAGGAATACACTAGTATAGTAACACATTAGTGGTTGTTCATTTTTGTGTCCAGGCTCACCCATGGTTCAAAGGTGTTGAATGGGACAAATTATACCAAATGAAAGCTGCTTTCATACCTGAGGTCAATGATGAATTAGATACTCAAAATTTTGAGAAGTTTGAAGAGGTATATTATATATCTTTATGTTCATGGATATAGATGAGCTAATCATTTTATCATTGTGAACCAGTGTCATGATATTTATTTTGATATTGAGTGTCATGATATTTTGTTTTACTAATGATGTGTAGGCGGACAAGCAAACTTTACCTTCCTCAAAGGGAGGGCCGTGGAGAAAGGTTGGTTCTTGTTATTTAAATTTTGTATGTAGTTGGTCTACAAGAATTGCTGTAACTGTACCATTTGTTAATATCACTTATGTAGATTGGGCCATTGTTTAGGGTTCTTGATTTCACATTTAGTGTCTTTCATCTGGGATTAGTTAACAGTTGTTTTTATTTAGGAATCTTATTAGGGTGTTTGGATTATCTTATTCCATCTTAGAATAGAAATAGCTCATTAGGGTGTTAGGATGTTGGGTCAATAAATTGATCTTTGGGATTCTTAGAATGTAAATTTGGATCTAACTCAATCTCAGAAACTAGCTCATAAGGTGAGGGTTAGCCCCACTTATATACTACTTTATCTTGTCTTTTTCTCTAGCCGATGTGAGACTGAGTTTTTTCCAATACACCCTCACCCCCAACCCTTTTTGGGCTTGGTGAGTGTATGGTGGGTGACCTGTTTAATAGGTTGTCCCATAGAATAATTGCAATATATTAATCAGTTGTAATCGTTGAAACCAACTAAAGTCCACACTCATTTTATATCATTTATTTAAAATATCAGTAAAGTACCAGTGGGTGTTGAACCAGATCTTGTATGTATATTCGATGATTTAGTCAAAATATGAATGTGCCTGGACACAACTATCCCCAATGGTGACATTGGTTGTGCTTCAGGTCCATGGTCATGTCCAAACCCTGTAAACTTTCTGTGATAATCTTAGGTGTACGATTCTTTACTTATAGCTTTAATTTGGCCTTTTCCCAATAGGGATAAACATTTGATTTGGGATTCTTTTGATTAGTATTTGATATTGAATTTGGATTTTCCTTCATTCGATATGTACATATTTGAGGCTAGGTTTATCGGCAGTGCCCTACCAAGACAGCTACTCTTGGGTTGTCCACAATCATGGGCCTTTGCTCCTCCTTTGAAGCTTAAATTATACACAATAAGATTATTTTGGGTTATTTATTCAAGTAAAGCTGCTGGCATGAGTTCCTCTCTATATTTTTGCATTTTATTACCTATCCTGTAATCTATCTACCATTAATCTCCCATTGATTTCTCTTGTGATGAAACACTATAAATCTTGGCCATTTGTTATTTAATTGAGAAAATAAGGTGCTTCGAAGTTTGAATTGGTTTGAGTAATGTCCAGTAATAAAAGTATTTGGTTTGCAAATGAAATTTACTTTGGATGACACTAGAATTTGACAAAAATTATGTTAATGGTAACCCTGAGTACAATCACCTCGTGGATCATCAGCATTTACAAGGAACATTGTTGAAGTCTGGATTTCTTTGTTGTGTCATTTGGTGCAGATGTTGCCATCTAAAGATTTTAACTTCGTCGGCTACACATACAAGAATTTTGAAATTGTGAATGATCATGAAATACCTGGAATTGGTAATTACATCTCTCTCTGTATATATCTCTATCTATATAATGTTTTCATCTCTTTTTCATCATTTTCTTTCCAGAACAAAAATATTCCTGTTTAATATTTTTTTTATTGTGTACTTAAGTTAATCCGTTGACATATTCTGCCATGCAACACAAAATCTCAATTAAACAATTTTGGAATCAAATTAAATTGACAAGAGAATATAACATTGTATTACATTCAATGGTCAAAAGAATTTTTGTTGAGATGTTTATAGCCATGCAATTAAAATCTTTCAAGTTGCTTCTAATTTTACAGTTTCCTTAAACAGATACCAGTTTATTTGAGCCCATTTTTACTGTGCCCTTTAAATTTACATGTCTCGGGGGAAAAAATGATGGAGATTTCTTTCAAAAGGTTGTGTTATTTCTGTTATATACAGTTTTGCTTATATGAGAATTGAGAAAGAAATATTAATAACTAAATTTAGATGCTGATGCATTGAGTAATTTTAATTTCAATATGCCATATATTTTGCCAAAGATCATGCTGGTGAACCAGGCTAGTCTGAAAGAGAGCATTTCCTTTTTTCTTTTTCATTTTTACCATCTCTTATTGATTCATCATTGCACTTCTCTTCACAAGTAATTTTGTTGTACATTATCAGCTGAATTGAAGAAGAAGAGCACAAAACCTAAAAGACCATCTATTAAGTCCCTATTTGGTAAGAATATCTTATTGTTTTCCTATTCTTTGAGATATTTGTCTTTCTATATATCCAATGAAAGTATTGATATGTTTTATATGCAAATGCAATTGTTCTCACTTCACTAAGGAGTAGTGTATTGGGATACCAAATGATTCCATTCTAGAACTGCTCATACTTCTTCCTTCTACTTTGTGTCTCAGGGTAGCTTCTTTCGACATATGAGAAGATTACATTTTATGTCGTCTTAAAATGAAATAGATATAAAACAAGAAAAAAGAGGAGGAAAAAAGGGAAGTAAACCTTGACCATATGATTTCTATTTTCTAACAAAATTTTCCCTTCTCACCTTTTCTCTCCTAAATCCCATTTTCTGTAATTTCTAAGATACATGGATATATAAACTCATTATGAATTTATGGCCTGTTGAAAGGGAGAAAACAGAGGCATTAGATGTTGAAACTCTATGTCTCAACTCAACTCACCTCTCAACAGCACAACGGAATCCATTTTATATAGGCTGACTGCAATAAATACACATAAATATAGGAGATTCTATTTTTATATACATGATATGATATGCCTATAAAATAAAACTGTACCATAATTACATAGATCCTAATCAGATTTTCAACACTCCTCAGCAAGTTGGAGCCTATAAATCATATGCACCAAGCTTGTTACATAGATAACTGATTCAAGGTCCTTTTAGGGATTTGGTGAAGGCATCTGCCAATTGATTATTGGAGTTGACAAAGGTAGTGGTGATGTCTCCTAATTTGATCTCCCTGACGAAATGACAATTTAGCTCAATATGTTTGTACCACTAATGGAAAACAGGGTTAGTGGCAATATGCGATGCTGCTAGATTATCTGTGTGCTATTACTTTAAACCGCACTTAGATGGCATTTGGCTTCTGAATTTTTCCTTAGACTTTCCTCCTATAGCCAAGTTAGAAGATAAGGGGTGCGAAGGCAAGGGAAGAATGCTGCATACTAGTTTGTCAGTATAAAGGGAAAGACAAAGGTACTGCACTGAGTTGATGGGTTGGAGAGAGGCACAAATATCTTGTTCCCATGTAGGCTCTGCATCAAACCAGAAAGCCATATGATGAAGATTGGTTTTTTTTTTTTTGTGTGTGTGTGTGTGTGTGTGTGGGTGGGGTAGGGGTTGTTAAGGTCCTAAGGAAGATAATAAGTAGCACTAATACCCCTTTAAAATTTGTTTGTAAAACAAATGCTAATCTTGCATTAGTATCCTGCTTTTTGGAACTGCCATACCCCCAATATCATTATGAAATTGGCATCAGAAGTTCATTACTCATGAGAATCCTCATATGTAGTTGCCCTTACTTTTTTGCACTGAACATTGAAGCATATGTTGGTATATCTTCTGGTTTGGGTTGTTTGAATTAATTTCATTGTATGACACAGATGATGAATCAGCTATGGCTGCCAATCAACCTGTCAGAGGGAGCTTCTTAAACCTCTTACCTCCTCAAATGGAAGTTCCTGAAAAAAGTGAATCACAATGATCTACACCAATATATTACAGGACTTCTTGATGGCCATGGTCACAACCAAATGTTGATGACTACTGATTGTTATACGTTTTCTCACATTCTTTTGTTAGATTGGAGTTGATGGATTTGGAAGCCAGGTCCCTGAAATTTCTGATTTTGGATGCCTGATTTTTTTGGCTGACTGGGATATTTTCCGTGTAGAAAAATCTTTTAAGGTGTATATTCTTCTATTCACCTTCTATCAAACTGCAATGTGTTAAATATCATAGTTTTTTTCCTCTTGTAATTGAGTTACTGTTGAAGATGAAGTGCTGACAAGGATGTGCAATTCACACATTTTTGTACAGTATATAGAGATTGATCGGTTTGTAGGTTAACATTTTATGTTGTGACATTAAGGTCCAAACTTTACAACTGAAATCCTGCCTTTGAGTTTATGTCTTTTTTTCTGTCTTTATTTAGTAACATGCAATCGGTTCCAGAGGCTTTTGGGCATTTTATTTTTACAAAATCTCTAGATTTATATGATTAGTAATACCTCCAGTCCTTTATTATAACAAATTAACAAGTAAAATAGTTTTACACTATAACTTATTTTTCTATAAAAAAATCAGAGGTAGTACTAGTTATACTTTTTCTAACTTCACTTTTTCCTAAACTCGATCCAACTTGATTTGTGTAGACTCCTAATTAAAATCTCTTTGGTTTAAAAAATCTGAAAATAAAATCAAAATTATTTCTTATGATAAAAGAATTAAATTCAAGATGTGAGTTATGCTAAAATCAAGGTTTGTCATATCTCATTCTATATGGTTTTAAAAAATCTGGTTGCATGAATCAATATTCGTTGAACTTATAATCAGTAAAGATTATTTTTCCCCGATGAATCTAAGGTATTTTTTGGTTGAAAGTCAATAATTAATCTATCAAGTTAATAAGATCTATTTTAGAGATAACTTATTTTAAAAAATGTTTTTTTTTTTTTTTTTTACATATATACAAGCCTAGAGATTGAATCTATCCATGGCTACATGTTGGGGTGGGATTATTTGTCAATTATGTTTTATAGAATGTTTGTGTAGATTAAGAGACCAGTACTAGTAAGTATAACTTTGAAAATTGGATAGTTTAAGAATGGGTTAAAAATTGTTTTTTTAGTGGTGAATTAAAAATCTGTTGATTGGTAATGAATTAGTAGAATTAGTGAAAATTACTCTCCTTTGACTTATACCTTCATATTCACATGATTCGGGTATCTTCAACCTTTGAGTCATAATTCTAAACTTAAAAGTTCCTAACTCAATTTTACTAATTTCAATAGGCTATCAACTAATGTGGCTAGCGTGATTGACTATCATAATTGAATGAGACCCTAAATTTGCTATCAACTGAAAAAAATGATTTGATTGTCCATCTTGATCGATTGACAAGAATTATTTATAGCATTCCATTTTTTCTTGGTGCACCCCATAATTTTCTAATATTCCTTTTCTATCCTTCTTCTTCCTCTCTCCCACCACCACCATCAGTCGCGCTTACCACCACCGCTTACCTCGAAACCACTGCAGTTGCGGAATTATATCCCTCACGTCCAATACAAAAGCTATCTAGTATTATTTTAACTCTTGTAAAAGGAGAAAAACACTATTTTAACTCTAATTAATTCTAGATTGAGAATGAATTTCTCAATCTAAAACCAAATATATGAATATTTATTTATGTAAAAATGTAAATATTTATCTAAAGTTATACTAGTTGCTATTTTAATGTGATTTTGTATAACCAAATGTGAATCCAAATGTTCGAAGTTCGTTTATTTTTAGTATCCCTCCTTCTCACCATTCCTCGTATGATGGAAAGTTGAAGGAATTCCTAAAATTTATTTTTGGAGTTTTTCTTTACACCGTTGTGAATTGTGTTGATCATTAAAAACTAACCACTCCATAACAATGAACACTAAATAATATAAAAATTAATAAATATCAATTATTAAATTTTATTCAGCAGACAAAATAAAAAAAAACTAAAAAAGTTTAATGATAACGGTATAAAATTATAATATCATCTAATTATAAATTAACGATGATATGAATTTGATGATGATAACTGTGTCATCCAATTTTGTGCTGCTTTACATCATCTGATGAGATGAGTATTGAAAATGGAACACCTTTATGTGCTGCTTTTGTGAGTTTGTTCCATTATTACTCTTATGTTGACTTCTCTCTCTCTCTCTCTCTCTCTTTTTTTTTGTTTTTAATTTCGGTGGTTATAACGTTAAGATGAGTTATAATTGAATGATAATGTAAATTTTTTTTATTATAAATGCATAATCTATTTTCTTATAAAAAAATAGTTGGAGAATTCACTTTAAAACATAAAACTCATTCATATGTGTTTATTAAAATTTAAATACCTTTAGAGTTTATGTATATGTATAATATAATAATAATAAAAGATTATAAATAAAATTTCATTTTTTTTAAATACTGCTCCATACTAATCATATAATTTTATCTTCATAAAGAAAAAAAATTAAAAGCATAGAGTTTGGTAGAATTTCGTTTTCGTCATAAAACTCATTCCTCTTTCTAGTTTCTAGTTTCTACCATCAACCCTCTTTTTCCAAAAAATGCAACGTGGCTAAACAAAGGCCCAAAATCTAACCCAACGCCAAAAATAAAAATAAATTAAAAAAAAAAAAAAAAAAAAAAACAGAACAAGAGAAGCCAAGCTGAGAGTAATAACCGAAGAAACCCACAAAAGCAACACAAGAAGGGTGTTCCATTTTCAACACACATCAGATCCCAGTGATCAATTCAATTGGCGTTCACCACTGGTACGTTCTCTTTCATTTTTTTTATTCTCATTCATTCCTTTTTCTTCCAAAACCCAACAATATCGTAGCTCCTCACATCTGCGCCCTAGTTTTGTTTCTCTCCGATTTCAGCTCCGAACACACTCTTGGTTTCGATTCGCGTGCAATGCAATCTGATTCTTGTTTCCTTCTTCCCATATTTCACAGATGCACAAGGCTCATCGCGTTTATTAGTCCTTCTAGGGCTTCAACAATTTTCCCGAACGCCATTTTTAATTTTTTTTTTGTGACATTATTGTGCCGATGAGTATTAAGATGAGCGCAAAATTGAATTTTTCTTTGTGGGTTTCTTTTATTTTTTTCGAACGTGTTTTTGTTAATTGGACAAAATTTAGATGCAGTTCCTTGGGTGTTTTTTTTGTTTTTTTTGGTGCTGTTTTCCAATCAGAATTAGAGTTTTATCTTGATAATTTGAGTAAGAAAAGTTTGTATTAAAGGTCAACATAGATTACTGAGGAAAAACTGCAATTCAGATTGGAGAACAACTCCAAAAGTACCTATGAAATTGTACATAAGTTTTGTCCTTGTATATATTTGTTTTGATTGTACTGAATAGGGTTTGATTATGACTAATTGTAATTGGTGATTTCAAATCATGCTCTCGGGTTACGATTCATATGCTTTCATGTTATTGGCTAGCCCCAGAGTTAATAGCCAATTTTATTCGATGATGTATAGTTGTGGACAGTTTTGATTAACCCAAAATCATTTGTTCTAAAACTTGAATTACTGTCAGGTAAGGCAACCATGAGGGGCATTCTTTCTGTAAGGACAGCCTTGGTTCAACATCGTAGTGAGAAATTGGGCCTTGGTTTCAGAGTATTTAGCACTCAGGGTGCTTCCACTGCTAGCACCCCACAGCCACCACCACCGCCTCCTCCGCCGGAGAAAACCCATTTTGGTGGCCTTAAGGATGAGGACAGGATATTTACTAACTTATATGGGCTGCATGATCCTTTTCTCAAAGGTGCCATGAAACGTGGGGATTGGCATCGAACGAAAGATTTAGTAGTTAAGGGTGCTGATTGGATTGTGAATGAAATGAAGAAGTCTGGCCTCCGTGGGCGTGGTGGTGCTGGTTTCCCTTCGGGCCTCAAATGGTCATTCATGCCAAAAGTATCTGATGGCCGCCCTTCGTATCTTGTTGTTAATGCTGATGAAAGTGAACCTGGAACTTGCAAAGACAGGGAAATCATGCGGCATGACCCACATAAATTGTTGGAAGGTTGCTTGATTGCTGGAGTGGGAATGAGGGCTAGTGCTGCTTACATCTACATCAGGGGTGAATATGTCAATGAACGTAAGAATCTCGAAAAGGCTAGGCAAGAGGCTTATGCTGCTGGTTTGTTGGGTAAGAATGCTTGTGGCTCAGGCTATGATTTTGATGTTCATATCCACTACGGTGCTGGAGCTTATATTTGTGGTGAGGAAACTGCCCTCTTGGAGAGCCTTGAAGGGAAACAAGGTAAGCCAAGATTGAAGCCGCCTTTCCCAGCCAATGCTGGGTTGTATGGATGTCCTACCACTGTCACAAATGTGGAAACTGTGGCTGTGTCTCCAACCATTCTAAGGCGTGGGCCTGAATGGTTTGCCAGTTTTGGTCGGAAGAACAATGCTGGGACAAAGTTGTTTTGTGTGTCAGGGCATGTGAACAAGCCTTGCACTGTTGAGGAGGAAATGAGTATTCCACTGAAGGAGTTGATAGAGAGGCACTGTGGAGGTATTCGAGGAGGATGGGATAATCTACTTGCAGTAATTCCAGGAGGATCATCTGTTCCTCTGATTCCAAAGCATGTATGTGATGATATCTTGATGGATTATGATGCATTAAAGGCTGTTGGGACAGGGTTGGGGACTGCAGCTGTAATTGTGATGGATAAATCTACGGATGTTGTGGATGCTATTGCAAGGCTTTCCTATTTCTACAAGCATGAAAGCTGTGGGCAGTGCACCCCATGCAGGGAGGGGACTGGTTGGCTTTGGACAATCATGGAAAGAATGAAAGTTGGGAATGCCAAGTTAGAAGAAATTGATATGCTTCAGGAGTTGACTAAACAAATTGAAGGGCATACAATTTGTGCCTTGGGTGATGCTGCTGCATGGCCAGTGCAGGGTCTTATCAAGCATTTCAGGCCTGAGCTTGAGAGAAGGATCAGAGAGCATGCAGAAAGGGAGCTTCTGCAGGCCACTGGCTAGGTGTTTACTAAGGTTGTTTCTTAACAGAGCCACACTTATTTTACCCTTTCAATCATTTAAAAAAAGTTTATTTATTGGACTTCTCCTTCGTTTCTGTTCAATCAGGATTGAAAATGGTACATAAACATAAGGGTAAATAGATGAACAAATATTTTTACACTCAAATTGATATAGTGGACACCAATGTATTAGATGTTTAAAGAGGTACGAGAGACATGCTTAGACACAAGAGAATTGCACATGCAAACTAGATTGTTTTATTTATATATTTTTATATTCTGGATTAAACCTGAAAAAAGGTTAGAACAGAGATCAGACAACAAAGAAAGAACACAGGACAAAGCCCCTCACCGAGAATAACCGCTCTCAATACATAATACACAATACACAATACACAGGCTTTTCTCTCTCAAACACACTCCATACCAATTACCTGCTGAATACTGAAACTGTCATGCCATGTACATCTACTGCCACAAATGCTAACTGCCTAAAGACACAAATACTACACAAACATAAATAATTCAGATAGGTAACATCCTAAACAACTGCCTAAAGATGCATCACATAACTATTCAGAGCTAGTATGAAATTAAATGCATAACCAGGTGTCCAAGAGCTGAACTTTAGTAGTATGTTATTCCAATGAAATGGTGGATGTTGAATATTTAGGTATTGTTGAAACCTCTTTTAAGGATGTTGCTTGTTAAATTAACTAGCTTAGAGAAAGTTTAAGTGTCTTGCTAATGAATGCATAAAAGCAAAGATTTGTCAAAAGGGGTGGAAAGTTGTGCCTGGAACATTTTATTCTGAGTAACTTGCACTCCCTTCCCTCGAGTGATAAATCTGTGCTATACTTTAGTTCATTTTAATGTAAGCAGACTTATCGAATTTTTTTCTGTCTGTGGATATTGACTATTGGGATTTTAGTAGATTTTAATGTAAGTAGGCTTATGGAAGATTTTGATAAATCTTTGGGACTTTAGAAGGTGAGATGAAAATTTTGGGTAAAGTCTTAAAGCTGATAATATAGGGATTTTTTAAAATGTCATCTCATTTATAAAATCCTCAAATCAATAAAAGGATTTTCAAATTAGTTGATGATGACATTGAAAGTTGTAGAGAATGGAGAACTGTCTCTAGGAGGCCCATTTACTGTTCCTTTCCACTACTGAGTGGCCTGTTTACATTAAAATGGACTTAAATGTAGTACATTTCATCTCTTAGAATAGGGGAGTGTAATTAACCTTTTAAATTGTGTTCTGTTTTTTATTAGTGCATATTATAACATGAAATTCCAATGAACCGATTTTGATTCATTGACACATTTCCTTTATTTAGAGGCTTGGATTTATTATGACTTGCATGTATGATCAAAGTATTTAAAGTCATATATGGCTGTATTGGATTTTGTTTTTCTTGGCTTTGATTTGCTAAAAGAATTATGTTTGTGTGGTATGCTTTAGTAGCAATATGAATTCTAATGTTCAAAGTTATTTGAGGATAACATATGTAATACATTATGATGGATTTGCCTCATAATGCAAGAAAATATATATAGTGAGAAAGTAAAGGTTTATCTATCCTAAATTTGTATCAAATCACTTATAAACTTAACCCACTTTGTATCAAATCACTTGTAAACTTAACCCATTTTGTTTCAAGAGTAAACACATACCTTTACTTTCTCACTATCACTTTGCACATTTTGTCATAGAGACCAGCCTAATCCCATTACAATTTCAATTTTTTTTCTGTGCTAGAGTTTGATATGGGTGCTGCTTTTATGCTATTTTTTGCTACTGTTTATGTTGTATAGCTTTTTACATATGAGATTGAGCAGCTTGTTGATCTGCAAGGTTAACCAGAAAATAATGCTAGGTTCATATCTTTAAATGTTGACAGGCATCTTTGCCATTAACTTTGCTTTAGATTGATTCCATCTAAATCTAAATATATAAATATGAAAGAAATCTTATACTTAAATTCATTAAATATGCTGAAAATTTTCATCTTTGAAATGGAAGATGTCTGATTGTATGTCTGACCGTTCTTTACATATGAACTGTACTGGTATTAATAACATGAAAATGTGCAAATTTTCATCCAAATTTTCATGTCTAATTGTGTAGGGGTGTGACTGTACTGGTGGATAGCAAGAGTCAGAGTAAGACAGTGCCAGTCATTTTGGAATGATAGGTGGCTCAGATTACTGTAGCTTTATCGCTACTTCTGTTTTCTTTTATGCTGTAGCAATTATGGCTGGACCATACCTGGGAAACAATTTGGGCCAGATTAAACCGTCTACCTGCTTTTCATTTGGCACATTTTCGTGTAATTTGTTAATAATATCTGTATACTGTTATTAATTTTTAAAAACAATTCATGATTATATGCATGTTATCACTGAATGATGAGGGATGATGTCTACCGGATAACCTAACTTATTTGTGATTGAATTGTTCATTTGGAATAACTTTTTATAAGGACATTTATTGTTCAAAAACCATCCTCAACTTGCTTGTACGAAGTCTGTCTGTTGATCCATGCATGGGCTAAAAGCCTAAAACATGTCCACACTTCATAATTTTCAACTAGAGTTATGATCTTGGTACCAGTGTCATTTGCTTATTTCTTTTAGGGCTTTACTATTTTTTAGTTCTTAAAACTTTCTAGGATTTCTGTTTTTATTTGTCCCCTGAACTTTTGTTGACTTGTTCCTAAGCTTTTATTAGTCAATCCTTCTTTTACCATGCAAGAGGCATATATGCCCTTCCAAGGATCTTAAGTGTGTTTCCAAATGACCAAATCCACTAGTATTTCTCAGCCCTTCTTTGAATACTTCATCCAATTTGCTTTGTTTTGATTTTGCTACTCTTTATACTAATAGATGCCAAAATTCTACCTAACTTTAGGTGTTATTGTTCTCATAGCATATTATTGACCGTTTTTTATTATGAGTTTTATTATTTTTTCGCATTATTCTCTTATGTGGTTGTTATTTATACTTCTGGGCTATACCTGCTGTTAAACCAAAACAAGCGCACAATGTTCAGTTTAAACGTTTAGATTGTCAAGCAAACACAACTTTTGACAAGCTATAATGTAAATTTTTTTGTGTATCAATATGTTTTAAGATTTGATACCTAATCTTAAGAATTTATTATTGAATTTCAGTTACGCCAAACATATTTATAACTGGACTGATGGGCTATATGCTAGTTCATAGGTTAATGGGAAGTGAAATTTGAGAGAAATATTTTGTGAATTGCTTTAGTTTACATTGAGAATAAATACAAGTTATTTTTACAAGGCTACTAAAAATACTTCTATTGTAATATGTTTTGCTACAATTTAATGTCCAAGACGACTTTACAATTTCGTAAGATTACGAGTCAGAATAATTTTGACATAATTTGGCAATATAACTATCCCTTGTTATTTTGGGCCTGAAATTTAAAACTAAAATTAGGTCAAGCTCGAACTTACGGCCATTCACGTAAGAGTTTAGATTTAAAAGTATGTAGTATTTATGGGTGAAAAGATTAATATAGACATAATATTTTTTCTTCATTCACTTTTAACATTCTTGCATTGTATCTTGGTATTCCTTCTTTTCTTTTTCAGATCATGAACCTAATATCATGTTACGAACTATTGGTACAAATTAGCAAAACATGCATTGTATCATGTTATTTTTTGTTTTCTTTTTTTCACATCATGAACTCAATAACATGTTACGAACTACTGGTACAAATTAGCAGAACATGCATTGTATCATGTTATTCCTTCTTTTCTTTTTCACATCATGAACCCAATAGCATGTTACGAACTACTGGTACAAATTAGCAGGTATTTCTAACTTATTTTAACATTCTTTTATTTTAAACACTTCCTTAACGTCTCTTATTTCTCTCTATCTCTTTCTTCTTATCATACTTGTATTTGTTTTTCTCTAACCTACCAGTTATTAAATAGAATTTGAGTGTCCAACTATATTTTTTCTTGTTATTTCTTTGAATGATATTTATTATTTCTTGAATCAGTTAATATAGCTTTTTGTGGTCTGTGGTATATGGTATGGCAGCTTATTGGGTCTCTCTCTACTGGGACAGTTCTGAATACTTGTGTTCATAGAGGATAAAAAATAAGAAGAGAATGATTTCAGATATTTGGATGGAGGGGAACGTAAATGGAATATGAAAAAGAAAAACGATACATAAATCACCTTTTATTAATTTTAAATATTTTATTAATATTTTCATCTTTTTTATTTTTTATCGTATAATAAATTATATTTATACCTTTTTTCTCTTGTAAGTGTTAGATAACTGCATGTATTGGTGGTCAAATAAAAAAAAATACTTTATAGAAAAGAAGTTATTAATTATTAAATACAGACTAAGAATTTTTTTCTTTTTTCTTTAAATTACTTTATAGTGATATTTTATCATTGATGGGTAGACTACGTGGAAGAGAAAATTTGAACACTAAAACATGAAGCCTTGTCTGTAGTGGCTGGGTTCAAAGCATGCAGATGCAGTATATAGCAATTAAAATTTAATTTATAGTTTTGTCGGCACTGAGAACAAATAATTGCCATTTGTGTGTTTCGTTAGGCCTTAACTTAGAAAGTTAATTTTGTCCTGAATTTGTATATAGGCAAACAGAGACTCTGCAGACGCAAATCCAAACACATAATTGCTCCTTCGAAAGAATATTATTTATTTTTTCTATGGAAGAAGGAAAGACTGCGAGTGAGTATAGCACAAGATGGAACTGTGGATCTCAAAGGAAAACATGTTCTCAAAGTTATTTTGTGCCTGAAATTTAAAACTAAAATTAGGTCAAGCTCGAACTTACCGCCATTCACGTAAGAGTTTAGACTTAAAAATATGTAGTATTTATCGGTGAAAAGATTAATATAGACAGAATATTTTTTCTTTAGTCACTCTTATCATTCTTGGGTTCTATTCTTAAATGATAAATTGATTTGAATGATCTTTAAATGAATTTTTTAGAAACGTTTGTTTCACGAAATCATCTTGCATCTATGAAGATATGAAGATGAGAATGTTTTCTTACATATTTATTAAGACCTAAGAGGTTTTCAGAAAATATTTTTGGGAATCTTTTATTCCCACAAAAATTGTATATTCATGTCTACACATATTTTATTCTCATGTCAATGAAGTGAAAAAGTTATATTCTTGTGAGAATGTAAGGAATTATTTTTTAACTTCACTATCACTTCCATTTTTACTCTTTATTTTTTATTTTAAAACTTCAAAAATATTTCTAGCAATGTTAAAAGTTGAACAAACATTTTTATATATGATAAGGAATAACATTTTCAGCAACAATATTTCTAAGGATGTGATTTCCAATTATACAAGATGATTTCTTGAAACAAACATCCCCTTAGAGATAAGAGATTCAGTATAGACATTCTCATGGAGCTATGCTGAATGGTTAGCGAATTCCAGCATTACAGATAAGAGTTTGGCTACGAAGATATTTCTCATCCTGTAGTGAAATGTAGGCTTCATATCCCAAACTCTAGTTATATTGTGCTGTTACGTCCTATTTACTGAGTAGTGAGTAGTTACTCATACTTTTTAGTTCTTTCTTTGTATTTTTTAGCTTTTTATTCTCTAATATTTTTTTTATATCTTTAATGTATACACAGACAAATAACTTTTTCCATTCTCTCTGAACCTATAAAAGCCAGATTTGATACCAATTTAGTCCTAAAAGCAACTCGCATAAACTGATTTAATTGTTTTTCTTACATGGAACAGATGGAGAATACAAAACTTTTACACAATAGTTGAAGATGAAAAATTTTCACGGACATTCATTTAGCTATATTCCTTTCTCCAATTTTGTTTTTCTGTCAAATATTCAATGTAACAGCTCTACAATTGTGAACAATGTAATGCAAAATGATCACACTCTAAACAACTTATTGAGCATAACCAAACCATCCCTAAGTTCTATATCAATCTGACTCTTAGAGCAGTTACTATGTCCTCTTCCACTTTCCAATTCTTAATCTAGGGAAATATTTTATGGACACTCCTAATCTCATCTAGACCTAGAGAGAGAGAGATAAAAATAGAACAGTGAAAAGCGATAAATATAATAGGTCTTTAAATAGGTATTATAATATTAAGATGTCCATATATCAATGTTCAATCAACTAATCACTTGGAACCACTTAGTTTGACACATTAGCTGTCTTCTCCTTCAGTTCTTGTGCAAGTACATCTATGGAATCTGAAATTTCAGCTCTATAAACAAAGTACTTTGTAACAATCATGAAGAAGATCAAATTCAGTAAGTTTAGAACTGCGAAAAATGCATAGTAGTAATCAAGATGAGAATCATTCAGGTTGTTCAAAATCCATCCTTTGTGGCCATGTTTCTGAGTGATGTGTGAAACTGTGGAAAGAAGAAAAGTGCTCATGAAACTCCCAAGGCCTACTGTAGTAATGGAATATGAAGTTCCAAGGCTCTTCATGCTTTCTGGTGCTTGGTCATAGAAGAACTCAATTTTGGAAACCTCTAAGAAGGCTTCACCCAATCCTATAAGTATGAATTGAGGAGTCAAAATGAGTATGCTCAAAGGAACTTGTCCTCCATTTTCAACTAGTCCATGTTCTTTGGCCACTTTAAGTCTATATCTTTCGGTCAAAGATGCAACTATCATAGTCACTATGTGAATAGTGATTCCTATGCCCATTCTTTGAAGAAGTGTGATCCCTCGGGGGTTCTTAGTCAATCTTTGCATAATCTTGACGAAGACACGGTCATAGAGTATAACGCAGACAAGCATGGTGAAAGATGTAAACGCAATCAAACTTGCAGGGGGAAGGTTGAATCTGCCAATGTGTCTGTCAAGAGTAACTCCTTGCTTTACAAAAAGGGTATTTGTCTGAGCAAGCATCATACTAGGAATAAATGTAGCAACCCAGATGGGGATCATCCATAGGATTTGTTTTGTTTCCTCCACTTGAGTAACTGTGCACAGCATCCATTCACTAGTACTTGAACTAGTTTTGACACAAGCCTTGTTGAGGAACCTGCATGTGTGTACTTGTGAACATAATAACATTTCATAGTAAAAATAATCACACATCAAATAGATGATATAAAATTTCAACCGATCCAATAAAACTTAATGGATTTTGCATGAGCAATTTATTGCCGAGCAGTGTGAAATTGTTTTAGAAAACAGATTTTATAATAAATAAAAAATTAAGAATAGAATCAGAGGCTCTTAGTAGTACCTCATTGTTGGAGTGGAACTAATCCTGAATTTCCCTTTATTTGTATACTCTTGCTCATCAAGCTCATGTAGTTCTGTAGAGTCAATAGGAACAGCTACATTACTTTTCCTCAAAGCAGCCACTATAACGTTGGCAATTCTAGTGAAGGAACTCCCTGAGGCCAATCTATGTCTATAGAGGGGTGTGCCTGCCAGGAATGTGATGAGTGCTATAGCAAGCCCAATAGTTGGAATTCCATAACCAAGAGCCCACCCAACATTGTCTTGTATGTATACTAGAACTGTGAATGAGAAAAGGGTCCCAATGAAGATGCTGGAAAACCACCAGTTGAAGAATGTGAGCTTATATGCCTTCTCTTTGGGGTCAAAATCATCAAATTGGTCAGCACCAATGGTTGAAATGTTGGGCTTTGTTCCACCACCTCCCACTGATAAGATGTATAGAGCACCATAGAACACTGCTAACTGTAGTGTGGAGGCTTTCTTGCATTTTGTCACATCCAATTCATGGCACACAGGAGGCTGTAGGCTTTTAAGGGAAACTGATAGTGTAAGCAGACACATACCCTGCCAATGCCATTACACATGAATTTTTTCAACCAAGCCAAAAGAATTAACTATTTAGCATGACAATAGGCTATGTTTTTTTAAGTTGCAAAAGTATAACTAAAAACATCCTTTTCTTTGGTTTTCAGTTGGAGTTGATTGTAAACTGAGTTTTGTCTCAATCTGGCTTTTAATCTTGGTTTGAAATAGAAGAAAAGGAAATGTTGCTTTTGCAAATGAAAGTTTATTCAAACTTAAGTTTACAAACTTTAGTCCAAACATGCGCTTTTGCTAAACACAATTCTGAGATTGGTTGACTCATAATCATCTCTTTATCATAATTGATAAATAACTTTTTTCTTTCAATTTGGTTGCAATTTTCTATTTATGTAAATAATTTTATACTAACACAAACAATACCACATATAACATAATTTTTATATTTTAACAGCAAAGAACTAATTAAGATGCACTCAACAAGATTGGTGTAATTTTCACAAATTTGGACATACAGTAATTCATCTAGTCATGGCAGGATTGGCTTTGATCTTGATAATGATATTTATATGCATATCAGCATATATCCTTACCAATGTGACAAGTGAATTCAAGTGTGTAGAAAAACATACCAATAGATAGATAACAGAGGCAATGACAAAAGTCCAATAGCGGCCAAGGTGAGCATCAGCAATATAGGCACCAAATATGGTAGTTATATAAGTAGTGCCAACCCAATTGTTTACATTGTCGGAAGCAGTGACAGTGCCTTGGTGAAGGTTCCTTGTTAGATACAGGATCAAGTTTGATGATATCCCATAATAAGTCATTCTTTCGAATACCTCATACACTGCAAGTCACATTTCATGAGTTTATTCAACCAAATCAAATCAATTCATTGGGCAATAAGATTTGTACATGTTTACAACCTTATGAGTAACACATATTACATTGTTTTGTGCATGAATGAATGCACATATAGCACCCTTGTGTTTGTTTTACTTTATCTTATTTGACCACTTTTGGTAAGATATAATTTATTTTGGTTGAATAAAAGTGGTAGAATAGGGACACATTTACAATACCACTCGATAGGGGTATTAATGGCAAGATACAGCTGTTAATAGAGACTCACCAAGAGAATTATTATACAGTTCTGAATAATAAATAATTATATCAAATTCAACTAGATTTTAGGTGTCAAAGAATCTTCTTAGAAAAGATTGTCCACCAAATGAAGAAATAAAAATAAGAAAAATCCTTAGCCACTTATGACGATCAATAAACTTATTATTATTAATGGCTTCACAATCTTATCATGAAAAGAAAATAAGTCATTTTTTGAACAAAACTTTGAGGTCAATATCATAAACTTATTTCAATGATCCATACTAAACTTTAATGTCAATCCTTAACGTGCGAGTTACAACTCTAAATTTTATCAAATAAATCTTCAAAAGTACTAATGATTTTACACTTAAATTTTATCCTAATCTTTTACTTCTCTGAAACAAGTTATTTTAATTTTTTTACTAAAAAAAATTACTATTATTTATTTAAATTTTTTACTTTATTGATATTTGCTCCCATGCCTCATCATTGTTCTCATTTGTTTGGAAATTAGTTTACTACTATTTCTTATCATGAATACATGATTTATTTCCCCTTACTATTATTTTATTTTAAAAATTAAGCTAATATTGATCAAGTGTTCAATATTTTTTTTATCAAACAATATTTTATTTTTCAATGCAATTTGACTATACTTTTTTTGCTGCTCGGGAACAATCAGATTGACTATACGTTATCTCTATTAGTTGATTAATTTTTTTACCAATACTAAAACCTTACGGATTATACTATAATGACTATTTAATTTAATAACTTCATGTTTATTATGTGTGAACCTACAATATTATTTTTAAATAGGAATTTATTATATTCAGCCTAAAAGAAAGTCAATGGAAGGAAGTTGGAAACTAATTTCTAACAGGGGCTTCGTTATTCTCACCCCTTTCTCTATTCTTACATCATATCTTTTCTTTCTTTTTCTTTTTTTTTTTTCAATTAAAATTCCTATTTTACCCCTTTCTCTATTCTTACATCCTATCTTTTTTTTTTTTTTTTCAGTTAAAATTCCTATTTTACCCCTTTCCTCACACCGCTTTTCCTCTCATTCACTTCTTTCTCCTCTCCCCTCGTAAGCCTTGCTTCCCATTCTCTTGCCTTCCACATACAATCCCTCACCCACACTCTTCGTTGTAATTTTTTTTATTAAGTTACACAACAAAATTATCAAAGAGGTGAATCAATGTGGGTTAATCAAAGATTTCGAATTCAAGTGCTAGATAATGGATATGCAAATGTATTGTCTATTTCAATATAATTAATCTTGTTAAAATACTCAACAAAAACACGTACGTTTTTCATTACTTCCTTTAGGTATCTAAAAAACTTTAGATAATATACATCGAATATACATCGATGAAAATATCGTTGTGTCTCATGGCATCTTCAGGAACTTAACGTTGGATCATATTACTAGAGGGGGATATGCCTATTCTACTCCCATGTGAAGCTGAATCAAAAGATTCAAAGGAAAATGAAAAATAAAATAAAATCTTGATAATATAGAAGTGTTAATATTAAAAATGACCATAGAATATAAAAAATATTAAAAAAAAACTATAGATTAAAGGGAGAGATAGAAATATTACCAAGAAGAAAAGAGCATGCTTTCCAACCACCACTTTTAGATTTGAGAACAGGTTTTCCTTTGAGATCCACAGTTCCATCTTGTGCATACTCACTCACAGTCTTTCCTTCTTCCATAGAAAAAATAAATAATATTCTTTCGAAGGAGCAATTATGTGTTTGGATTTGCGTATGCAGAGTCTCTGTTTTGCCTATATATAAATTCAGGACAAAATTAACGAAACACACAAATGGCAATTATTTGTTCTCAGTGCCGACAAAACTATAAATTAAATTTTAATTGCTATATACTGCATCTGCATGCTTTGAACCCAGCCACTACAGACAAGGCTTCATGTTTTAGTGTTCAAATTTTCTCTTCCACGTAGTCTACCCATCAATGATAAAATATCACTATAAAGTAATTTAAAGAAAAAAGAAAAAAAATTCTTAGTCTGTATTTAATAATTAATAACTTCTTTTCTATAAAGTATTTTTTTATTTGACCACCAATAAATGCAGTTAAAGCTCTAAATCTCAAAAAAAAAATATTTATTTCATTCACGTTTATTCGTCGAAGTCAATTCTTTTCACTTTTGTTTCTTCAAAATTCATAACGTCTTCAGTGGGAAATTGTGTCCTTATAATTATAAAAACAATAATCTTTAAGTGAGAAAAAAAGCCTCTCATATTTGACAGTGGAAATTGGATGATCATATTCGGGGACCTCGCCCACCGTATTTTGAAAAAAAAAAAAAAAAGGGTCTCCTGTCTTTAATTTACGGTTAAATATGTTGAAATTGAACTGTTTCAAATAATTCAATTTGAGAATTATAACTTCTGATAAAATAAAATAGGAAAACCAAATTGATAGTTTTATAATAAAATTATTAAAATTGATAGTTTTTGAATTAGTTATGAAAATGGGTAAAGTGGTCAATCCATAATTTGCCTAGAATTGACGCGTTATAAGTAACTTTCCAGAATACTTACATATATTGAGAATAATGATCTCAATATTTTATAATATATTAACCAAACGATTGCATTGTATCGTGTGTTACATGTTTAGTGAATTAATATAACATTCTCAGAGTCAGAGTACATAACATTTTTTGGGTATTATGAACCAATTTAAGATCTTGAGCATATAACCTAAATTCTTTTTAGTGGGTTGGAGAATACATAGTTTTAAAAAAAATGAGAATACGTAATATTGAGATTTTAATTAACTATTATCATTTGGACATGCATCCAACTTTTTAGAAATAAATCTAGCATTAATTAAGATTACTTTTAATATTGTATCTTAATTGCTTATCATATTTTTTGTTATCTGGTTAAGTATATACTTTATTTCTCTATTTTCTTTTTGTTTAAAACCACAATTATCTTCCACAAAATATAGTTTTGTTTTATACGTGACTAAATGATATCAGGAAATTAACGAAAAATCATACAAATGTAAATTCCTAATTTTAGGAACATCGGAGTCATATATACAACTGAATCAATTCAATCAGTCATTAGTTGGTTTCCTCTAACTATTTTCATTTCAAATTCGTTATATAGTTATTAATATATTTAAGGAAAATCAGACATATATACCCTATCAATTAACTTTTATTTTTTCCTGTTAATTAGTGTTTTTTTTATTCATAAGGTATTAGTATCTAAAAATATTCTAAGCTTCCATGTTTTGTTCAGCCTTTTGCTAAATGTGCATTGAATATACAAAAAAAAAAATAAAAAAAAATAGAGTATAATATGTACCCAAAAAAATGTGCATTGAATATTAGGAAGTTGAGCTTATGAGATAGTGAAGATAAATATTAATATTCTTTTGTTAATTTTTTTTATGGTAAATAGTGACCTGCTATACTTTGACAATTTGGTCAACAATGAGAATTAGCTAGCTAATCCACATGTCCTTGCATTTGGGTTGGAGCCCACCGATTTTATATGGGAGAGTTGATAAAACAAGGTTTACAAGAGTAAGGGAAAATATAAATCCTCACACAATAGAGAAAAGAAATTCCCAATTTTTCATTCAACTTCAACTCAATGATTTTGACAAGGAGTGATAATAATATATTCTCTAACATAATCTTTTTAATATATAATTTTTTATTGGTTAAAATTTATTAAAAATTACAAAATTAAAATAGAGAATCATTAAATAAAAAATGAGATCCACTCATTTTATAATTTTTAATAAATTTTAACCAATCATAAAAAATATGTTTAAAAAATGTGCTTGAGATTATATGTGTTGCTAGAATTTTTCATATTTTGAATTATATAACTTTTTATTTATAGGAAAATATGACATGCATAAACAACTCAATGTTTTTGTATTACGTAACTTTTTATTTATAGGAAAAAATGATATACATAAACAAGTAATAAGAAGAAAATTTAAATAAATGGGAACAAATTTAATTACTACAAATCTTAATATAACTATATTTGGAATAAAATAGCATTAAATAAAATAAATTAATAGCATTAAATAAAATAAATTTAGTTAAAAAAATTATATATGACACTACTAATAAAAAAATATTTTTTCCTTATATTTAAGAAGGAAGAGAGGATGTCTTAGAATTAGTTATTGTATTTTATAATATTTGCTATTGAGTAACTAGAGAAGTTTGTCATCATAAACTTTTGGCATGATTCTAAATTGCGATTACAATCGTGATTACAATTTTATTCTGATTTTTTTATGAATTGCCAGTTAGAGTTAAATCCTTTTCTACTTGGGCTAGGTTACACAAGATTTATTTCCACTCATATCATACACTATATAATTATATATACACACATGCATGCAAGGAGAGATCAAGTTTTTCAAAGAGTAATTTTTTTTAAAAAAAATCATCTTCATTCTTCATTTTCTCTTTTTCATCTAAATGGTTCTAACAATAGAAATAAAATGAAAGATTGATACCATAAAGGATAAAAAAAAGTAAAGAGATAAAATAAAAGTAATATAAGAACTTGATAGAATCCTTTAACGATGGAGACGATGAGTTATAGGTGTTGGTTGGAATTTGCTCATGATACTGTTGATGGCATGCAAGAACATTTCTTACTTAGATTCAAAGAAGGTGGTTTGGTGGGTGATACTCAAACATGAGGTGCACTTCCATAATAAGGAAAAGAAAAGAAAAGAATGAGGAGAGGAATTGGGTTCATGATGTGAAAAAGGATTTCAACAATTGTGTGTAATTCAAACACGAGAGGAATCAGAAAACTGCTCCAGACATATAGTGTGATGAAAGTGAAAAAAGAAGAGCGTCCAACGGATTTCCCAAAATTTAGGAGATATTTTTCAGAACAGAATTCTCCCAACCGATTTCCCATAATTTTTTGGGAGATATTTTTCATGCAATATGACTGATAAGACAAAACACATATGTTACTCATCATTCCCTTCTTGCCACACACACATATATTCCTCCTCTTTCTTTCTTCTCACATGCTACACTAATTTTCCTATAGTGTTTTCAATTTACAGAACCTCTCCCTTTTACATTTACAATAATTTCATTTATACATGTAATTTATTTCAAATAATTGAGAGATTCAATGTAATTATGAAAAAAAAAATAAGATAGTAAAATAATTTTGACAAAATTTTAGAGAATATTAGTGTAATTTTCTATTCCTAATACTAATTCCATTTTTTCCTTTTTTATGACATTTTTTTTAAGTGTAGGCTTATGGACTATTTCAAAGATATATACGTTTTATTGGCTCAAACGCGCTCTACTCTCTTTTATACTATATATTTTATTTTGATATTTTGTCACACAATTAATTGGTAGTATATATTATCATGTCAAAACTTACATCATAAAAAAGTCAAAAAATTTATTATTATAAAAAAATGAAAATACACAAATTACATTGAAATATAGTATGTCATTTTAAAAAATATTTTAATGAATTATAATATTCCATATCTTTTATTTTTTATCATAAACTCATAAAAAATACAATATTGTTAATCTTAGGGGGAAAAAAATACACATTTGAAGTTTCCACCAAGGTTTTCTATGAAAAAACATGGGGAAAATCCTTAAAAAAAACTTAAAAACTAGATTTTAGATTCAAGTGCAGATTAGGTGTAGAAAATGTTGATACTTGTTAACTTTGTCATAAAAATGAATACTGTAACACCTATTTTTTTCTATTTAATTTTTTGATTAATAAACTAATTGAAAATAATTACCTTGATCAAATTTAATTTCATGAAAAATTAATGAATAAATATTTATTATTATTTAGTAAAGTTTCAATTCAAAATTCTACTAAAACTAGGTTTGTGTTGTACGCTAATAGTGTATACATTGTGAAAGTGAGCAAACGGCCGGTCAAAAAAAATGAAAAATTCAATAAGTGTAATTAGTCTCTATTAATTATGATACACTTGTACTTAGTCATATGTAATCTAAGGAAAGTAAATTCTCCCTAACTAACAAAATTAATTAATCACATTTAATTGTATAAATTTTAATTAAAAATTATAATTTTTAAACTTATCTTTCATTAAAATTTGGTATTAGAAATAAAATAAAAAAAATATTAAAATTAAAATCTCAATTAAAAAAGAAGGATATTTTAAAATTAATAGCATTAAATAAAATAAATTTAGTTAAAAAAATTATATATGAGACTAATAATAATAATAAAAAATTTCCTTATATTTAAGAAGGAAGAGAGGATGTCTTAGAAATAGTTATTGTATTTTATAATATTTGCTATTGAGTAACTAGAGAAGTTTGTCATCATAAACTTTTGCCATGATTTTAAATTGCGATTACAATCGTGATTAAAATTTTATTCTGATTTTTTTATGAATTGCCGGTTAGAGTTAAATCCTTTTCTACTTGGGTTAGGTTACACAAGATTTATTTCCATTCATATCATACACTATATAATTATATATACACGCATGCATGCAAGGAGAGATCAAGTTTTTCAAAGAGTAACTGAAAAAAAAAATCATCTTCATTCTTTATTTTCTCTTTTTCATCTAAATGGTTCTAACAATAGAAATAAAATGAAAGATTGATACCATAAAGGATAAAAAAAAGTAAAGAGATAAAATAAAAGTAATATAAGAACCTGATAGAATCCTTTAACGATGGAGACGATGAGTTATAGGTGTTGGTTGGAATTTGCTCATGATACTGTTGATGGCATGCAAGAACATTTCTTACTTAGATTCAAAGAAGGTGGTTTGGTGGGTGATACTCAAACATGAGGTGCACTTCCATAATAAGGAAAAGAAAAGAAAAGAATGAGGAAAGGAATTGGGTTCATGATGTGAAAAAGGATTTAAGCAATTGTGTGTGATTCAAACACGAGAGGAATCAGCAAAACTGCCCCAGACATATATGTGATGAAAGTGAAAAAGAAGAGTGTCCAACGAATTTCCCAAAATTTAGGAGATATTTTTCAGAACAGAATTCTCCCAACCGATTTCCCAGAATTTTTTGGGAGATATTTTTCATGCAATATGACTGATAAGACAAAACACATATGTTACTCATCATTCCCTTATTGCCACACACACATATATTCCTCCTCTTTCTTTCTTCTCACATGCTACACTAATTTTCCTATATTGTTTTCAATTCACATAACCTCTCCCTTTTACATTTACAATAATTTCATTTATACATGTAATTTATTTCAAATAATTGAGAGATTCAATGTAATTATGAAAAAAAAAATAAGATAGTAAAATAATTTTGACAAAATTTTAGAGAATATTAGTGTAATTTTCTATTCCTAATACTAATTCCATTTTTTCCTTTTTTATGACATTTTTTTCAAGTGTAGGCTTATGGACTATTTCAAAGATATATACGTTTTATTGGCTCAAACGCGCTCTACTCTCTTTTATACTATATATTTTATTTTGATATTTTGTCACACAATTAATTGGTAGTATATATTATCATGTCAAAACTTACATCATAAAAAAGTCAAAAAATTTATTATTATAAAAAAATGAAAATACACAAATTACATTGAAATATAGTTTGTCATTTAAAAAAATATTTTAATGAATTATAATATTCGATATATTTTAGTTTTTTATCATAAACTCATAAAAAATACAATATTGTTAATCTTAGGGGGAAAAAATACACATTTGAAGTTTCCACCAAGGTTTTCTACGAAAAAACATGGGGAAAATCCTTAAAAAAAACTTAAAAACTAGATTTTAGATTCAAGTGCTGATTAGGTGTAGAAAATGCTGATACTTGTTAACTTTGTCATAAAAATGAATACTGTAACACCTATTTTTTTCTATTTAATTTTTTGATTAATAAACTAATTGAAAATAATTACCTTGATCAAATTTAATTTCATGAAAAATTAATGAATAAATATTTATTATTATTTAGTAAAGTTTCAATTCAAAATTCTACTAAAACTAGGTTTGTGTTGTACGCTAATAGTGTATACATTGTGAAAGTGAGCAAACGGCCGGTCAAAAAAAAATGAAAAATTCAATAAGTGTAATTAGTCTCTATTAATTATGATACACTTGTACTTAGTCATATGTAATCTAAGGAAAGTAAATTCTCCCTAACTTACAAAATTAATTAATCACATTTAATTGTATAAATTTTAATTAAAAATTATAATTTTTAAACTTATCTTTCATTAAAATTTGGTATTAGAAATAAAATAAAAAATCATTAAAATTAAAATCTCAATTAAAAAAGAAGGATATTTTAAAATTAATAGCATTAAATAAAATAAATTTAGTTAAAAAAATTATATACGAGACTAATAATAATAAAAAAAAATTCCTTATATTTAAGAAGGAAGAGAGGATGTCTTAGAATTAGTTATTGTATTTTATAATATTTGCTATTGAGGAACTAGAGAAGTTTGTCATCATAAACTTTTGGCATGATTTTAAATTGCGATTACAATCGTGATTACAATTTTATTCTGATTTTTTTATGAATTGCCGGTTAGAGTTAAATCCTTTTCTACTTGGGCTATGTTACACAAGATTTATTTCCATTCATATCATACACTATATAATTATATATACACGGAGAGATCAATTTTTTCAAAGTGTAATTTACAAAAAAATCATCTTCATTCTTTATTTTCTCTTTTTCATCTAAATGGTTCTAACAATAGAAATAAAATGAAAGATTGATACCATAAAGGATAAAAAAAAAGTAAAGAGATAAAATAAAAGTAATATAAGAACCTGATAGAATCCTTTAATGATGGAGACGATGAGTTATAGGTGTTGGTTGGAATTTGCTCATGATACTGTTGATGGCATGCAAGAAAATTTCTTACTTAGATTCAAAGAAGGTGGTTTGGTGGGTGATACTCAAACATGAGGTGCACTTCCATAATAAGGAAAAGAAAAGAAAAGAATGAGGAGAGGAATTGGGTTCATGATGTGAAAAAGGATTTCAGCAATTGTGTGTGATTCAAACACGAGAGGAATCAGAAAAACTGGCCCAGACATATAGTGTGATGAAAGTGAAAAAGAAGAGCGTCCAACGGATTTCCCAAAATTTAGGAGATATTTTTCAGAACAGAATTCCCCCAACGGATTTCTCAAAATTTTTTGGGTGATATTTTTCATGCAATATGACTGATAAGACAAAACACATATGTTACTCATCATTCCCTTCTTGCCACACACACATATATTCCTCCTCTTTCTTTCTTCTCACATGCTACACTAATTTTCCTATAGTGTTTTCAATTCACATAACCTCTCCCTTTTACATTTACAATAATTTCATTTATACATGTAATTTATTTCAAATAATTAAGAGATTCTATGTAATTATGAAAAAAATAAGATAGTAAAATAATTTAGACAAAATTTTAGAGAATATTAGTCTAATTTTCTATTCCTCATACTAATTCCATTTTTCCCCTTTTTTATGACATTTTTTTAAGTGTAGGCTTATGGACTATTTCAAAGATATATACGTTTTATTGGCTCAAACGCGCTCTACTCTCTTTTATACTGTATATTTTATTTTGATATTTTGTCACACAATTAATTAGTAGTATATATTATCATGTCAAAACTTACATCATAAAAAAGTCAAAAAATTTATTATTATAAAAAAATGAAAATACACAAATTACATTGAAATATAGTTTGTCATTTTAAAAAATATTTTAATGAATTATAATATTCGATATATTTTATTTTTTTTATCATAAACTTACTGTAACACCTATTTTTTCTATTTAATTTTTTGATTAATAAACTAATTGAAAATAATTACCTTGATCAAATTTAATTTCATGAAAAAACTAATGAATAAATATTTATTATTATTTAGTAAAGTTTCAATTCAAAATTCTACTAAAACTAGGTTTATGTTGTACGCTAATAGTGTATACATTGTGAAAGTGAGCAAACGGCCGGTCAAAAAAAATGAAAAATTCAATAAGTATAATTAGTCTCTATTAATTATGATGAGGTCTCCCTTAAAACTTTATTTTATTTTATTTTATTTTATTTTGACACCATTGATTAAAATAATAATATTTTAATATTGTTCTAATGAATGCAAAATTTGAGAGCTTTCCAAGAGTAAGAAAAAATACACTATGAGCCTCGAAATTATCTACACAAGTTCTAAATTAATTTTAAAGGACAATTGGTTCATTAATTTTGTAATTACCATTACTTGAATTAATTTGAGGTAAAAAATACAAATTTTTAACGAGTCACAAAGAAGTGAGAGAGTTTCTTGTGTGGTAGAAAATGTTTATCATTTGTAGTAACTTTTGAGTGGGAGACTCATGTTCATAGGGTGATGCAATATTTGTGAAGAGTTTTTCAAATTTTTCTAGAACACATGTAATAAGGATGCTTTTTTCAAGTTTGTCCACAAACCCCTGTAATCCTATTCGAGAGTGAATATTTATTAAGATGTTTTCGTGTATGTAGACAAAAGAAATAAAACTACATTAAATTATATCTTATTAGGGATAAAACAGATTTTTAGTCTTTTATGTTTTTAATTATATTCAGTTTTATCTTTTATCTTTTAAAGATTTAAGTTTATTCTTTTATGTTTTTAAAGTCAAAATAGTCCTTTGGAAATGTTAATTGTTTTCAATTTTGAACCTTTTATTTTGCTAATTCAAGACATGAAACTAGCTCATTCCATTAGATTCTTTAACAAAAATTAGTGAATTCAACTTATGTTTGAACCATAAAAGACTGATCATGCATGGTTAAAATCATGTGTAAAATGAGTCTAATGAGCAATTGGATAATAATATGATATTAGAGTTTTAAATTTTTTGATTATATGTTGGATTTAATTTGCACGATTTTCATCATGTTTATGAATCTTTTTTGTTCAAACATCATTTGTATGATTTTTATATAGGTGAACTTAATGAGAAAAGTTTTAAGTAAAAAAGTTTAAAATTGTCTTCCAAAAATTGAAAATTATCATTATTTTAGAGACAAATTTTGATTCACTTTGAAAATATACAAAACCAAATTGAACTTTAAAAAAAATAAGAGACCAATCTGAATATAATTAATAATATAAATAACTAAAAGAATATTTTAATTTAGTCTATTTTTAGTTTTTTTTTCCTAACTCAATCCCCCTCAGCATAAGGTTGACTTCTTTGAGAGTGCAACTGCACAAGGGTTAAGGTGGGAAGATAGCAGGTTTAGGGTTTTGCTATGTAAGTATTAAAGACAATAAAAAGAGAGAAGTAAATTAAAGATTAGTGTACCTTAGTACTCAAAGGCTCATCATTATGAATATTTATGAGGAAGAGTCATTATATATAGTATTATTTTTACATATAGAAAGAAATTGTTTCTATATTTAAATTTATGATTAACACCAAGGCATAGCTTATTTTTGCAAGCAACATTGGATCAGGACCAACCAGGGCAACCTCCGCCTCTTTAGGGAAAAAAGAGAAATAATTTCATAATAATAAAATAAAGGCACTATCTCAACTATAATCTTTTAGCTAGGAGACTCATTTTAGGCATACTTGGTGTCTGCTAAATGGTTAGCCATTTACTGAAATATAGGACAGTTTGACTGTGAATATATTTCTCGTCCCGTAGTAAGATGTAGTCTTCATCGCAAGCTCTAATTCTATGGTGCTACTATCTCCTTTTTCATACTTCCCATTTTAATATTTGTAGTTTATTTAGTAGTTACTCATACATTTTAGTACTTTTCTTTGTAGTTTTTCCCTTTCTATCTTCTAATATTTTTTATATCTTTAATGTATACACTAGGGCTGTTAAAAAAAATTAAACGGAACTGAATTGGTGTAGAACTGGACTGTAAAAAAAGCTGAACTGTTTGGATAAAATGCTGAACTGATTTGTTTCGTAGTTCAGTTTTTAAGAATTAAATTGCTCCAAAATTGAATTGCTTGAATCAAACTGAATTGTAACCTGAGAATAAAAAATGTGAAAATTTTTCTTCAAACGTAGATGTTTGTTGAGAACAATTCAAACAATTTGGAGTAGTTTGAGATCCATTAGGAAAGTTCAGAGCAGTTTGATTCAGGTAATTCAGTTCAGTTTACCTAAATTATTACACAATTCAAGTCTGTTCGTCCAAACTATTTTTACAGTTTAGTTCAATCTTGTAGCAGTTCAGTTCAGTGCATCAATTTTGCCAACCCATATACACATGCAAATAACCTTTTTCATTCTCTCTCAACCTTGATAGTTTCATTATAGAAACTAATTTTGATCCCAATTTAGTGCCTATTATGATTTAGTCCTAAAAAACTTGCATCACAGATTTTTTTCTTACATGGAGCAGATGGATAATACTAATTAAACTTTTACACAGTAGTTGAAGATTAAAAAAAAAATCATGGACATATGCATTACTTTATCCAATTGTGTTTCTCAGTCAAATGTGACATGTCTCTCTAATTGTGAACAAGGAAAAGCAAAATGATCGCACTCTAAACACCTTAAATGAGCTTAAAATTACCAAACCTTGCCTAACTTTCATATCAATCGGACACTTAGAGTTGTAGTTGTTACTAAAATATTTTGTGGACAATCCGAATCTCATCTACACTGAAAGAGAAAAACTACGTATCTCATTGTTTAGAGGTTCCTCGCTATGAAGGTAAGGGGGAGAAATATTGTACGCATGATTATCCTTGCATATACAAAAAGGCTGTTTCCGGATTCGAATCCATGACCAACAAGTTACCAAGGCACAACTTTACCACTGCGTTAGGGCTCACCCTCATCTACCCTGAAAGGGAGATAAAAGAAATAGAAGAGAGAAAAGTGATAACTGAAATAGGTGATATAACGTGATAAAAACTAGAGATAAAGTGAAATTGCGAGTATTAAATAGGTCTTTACAATATTAAGATGTCCATATATTAATGTTCAGTCAAACTAATCATTTCGAATCACTTGGTTTGATACATTGCTTGTCTTCCCCTTCAATTCTTGTGCAAGTACATATATGTGTTGCAACATAACTGGCCACGATGGGACGACGATAAAAAAGATAATAAAGGTAGTCTTCCAAAACAGGAAAACTTGAGGGAGTCGCTTCTAACGTTTATTTATGGAAAACGTTGAAAAAACTAAAGAGATAAAGCATGGTCTACGATTTGAGAGAAAAAGAGTTCGGGAGTACTCATAGGGAAGGTGCTAGCACCCCACAGGTCCGTCATGAAAACGACAACCTTTAATTGAGTGTGTTAAAAAAAGTGACTTTTTAATTATTCATCTTCCCTTAAGATCATGAATTATGTTTGTTTTTTTTTTTTTTGTTTATTCAAAAAAGAAATCAAATTTTTATTTTTAGAAAAAAGAGGATCTTATGTCTTCTTTGTTTTTAGTTTTTTTAGGTAAACAAGGGGTTTGTCCTTGCTCATACGTATCCCCAAGTGCAATGAAGAAATCAAACTTACGTAGTTCTTTGGTAGAAAATAACTTGTGTGCTAGATTGTTTTTTTTTTGAAAGATTTGTTTCAATTGCGTGAAAAAGAGTCGTTAAGGCGTTGGACCTTGAAATGATGTTGAATTTGAAAAAAAAGCGGGGAGAACCGCTTAAGGCATTAGACCTTGAAGTGACGTTGAATTTGAAGAAAAAACAGAGAAAATCGCTTAAGGCATTGGACCTTGAAGCAATCTCGAGTAATATGTAACTTTCGAGAAAAAGGATAATCAAGTGCTCCTTTATTTGAGTATTTTTAGCTATTTTAGAAAGATTTTGGATTTGCGATAAACTTTGTGAAATCAAGCAAGTCGGAGACCCAGCAAGATATTCACAAAATCTATCCACGTGTAATTGAAACACCACCAAGTGAGTCGGAGACCCAGCATGGAGTGCACGAAACATAAGTGTATATTAAAGATACTAGTGCAAAAATAAATGAATAATTGATATAACATTACGTAATCAAATAAATCAAATAGAAATAGAATGAGATAGAATTGAAGTGGAGAGTACACTTAGTAATTAGGAGTGCATACATGAAGAAAGAAAGTGCAATTAGTAGTGCTTATTTAATTTTAAAATGGGTTTGACCCAACAAATAAGGGGTATATTTATGAATGAGGTGTAAATAGCATTACACATTTTTTTTCAAAGTGGACCAGGCCCAAAAGTTAAGGGATGTGCAGTTATGAACACATGGTGTAAACAATATTATATATTATGTTTCAAAATGGGTCAAGCCCAACAACTAAGGGTACAGTTATCAAAAAGGATATTGCAAACAACATTAGGCATTTCTATTAGAATGGGCCAGGCCCAACAGTTAAGGTTGTATAGTTATGAAGACGTGGGTGTAAACAGTATCATATTTTGTTTTAAAATGGGTCAGACCCAAAAGATAAGGATTGTATTTATTTAATTAGTGGGTGCAAATAGTAAAATAAAGTTTTTCTTTTAGGATTAGGGTCGGAACCGGGTCAAAGCGACCCGGCCCAACCCGCATTTAGTAGCTGAGCACAGCAGCCACAGCCAAAATGCATGGGGAAGATGCAAAGAGCTTTCGTGGAGGGGGCATGGCCCCTTGCCGCCACCGACGAGGGGGCCTGGTGATGCAAAACTACAGCGAAGCACAGTGGAAATGAAGGAGGAGCGCGAAGCTACAGCGAAATGAAATCAAACAAAGACCACAACAAACCTTAAGCTTTCTCCTCTGGATGAAATCGAACAACAGATCACAAAAAGGAACAAAGGAAAATGAAAAAAGGAAAAAAAAAAGTAAAGAAGAAGAAGAAGAAGAAGAAGAAGAAGAAGAAGAAACGAAAGAGAGGAAGAAATGAGACAGTGGGAGAATGAGAGGGTATCTGGGAGACCCCTCTTTCTCCCTAGATACCCTCCACTATTCCTTCCGTTGGTCCATTTTTCTCTCCAAGATTCGTGCCTATGTGTAATTAATTCCCTCCACTATTCCTTCCTATGCTGGTGTTTATATTGTTGTTGTTGCCTCTGACCTAATGGGCCTTTAAAGAGTCCAATAGTTCCCTCTGGATTTTTTTTTGTTCTCTCTTTTTTTGTTTTTTCTCTTTCTCTTTTTTTTTGTTTATTTTTTATTTTATTTTATTTTTTGTACATGGACAGAATTAGGGTATGATAATATGGAATATGAAATTTCAGCTCTATACACAAAGTACTTTGTAGCAATCATGAAGAAAATGAAATTCAGAAAGCTTAAAACTGTGAAAAATGCATAGTAGTAATAAAAAATGAGAAGCATTCGGGTTGTTCAAAATCCAACCTTTGTGGCCATGTTTCTGAGTGATTTATGAAACCGTGGAGAGAAGAAAAGTGCTAATGAAACTCCCAATGCCTACTGTAGTAATGGAATATGAAGTAGCAAGGCTCTTCATGCTTTCTGGTGCTTGGTCATAGAAGAACTCAATTTTGGAAACCTCTAAGAAGGCTTCACCCAATCCCATAAGTATGAATTGAGGAGCCAAAATGAGTATGCTCAAAGGAACTTGTCCTCCATTTTCAACTAGTCCATGTTCTTTGGCCACTTTAAGTCTATATCTTTCGGTCAAAGATGCATCTATCATAGTCACTATGTGAATAGTGATTCCTATGCCCATTCTTTGAAGAAGTGTGATCCCTCGGGGTTTCTTAGTCAATCTTTGCATAACCTTGACGAAGACACGGTCATAGAGTATAACGCAGACAAGCATGGTGAAAGATGTAAACGCAATCAAACTTGCAGGGGGAATGTTGAATCTGCCAATGTGTCTGTCAAGAGTAACTCCTTGCTTTACAAAAAGGGTATTTGTCTGAGCAAGCATCATACTAGGAATAAATGTAGCAACCCAGATGGGGATCATCCATAGGATTTGTTTTATTTCCTCTACTTGAGTAACTGTGCACAGCATCCATTCACTAGTACTTGAACTAGTTGTACACAAGCCTTGTTGAGGAACCTGCATGTGTGTACTTGTGAACATAATAACATTTCATAGTAAAAAATTCACACATCAAATAGATGAGAAAATAGGCTAGAATTAGTCCTTGTTTGTTTAGTATTTTCAAAAACATTTTTCTGTTTTCTAAAATTTGTTTGACCCCGAGTACATTTGAAATTGTTTCGTCCCGAAAACAGATTTTTTATTTCTAGAAGGTTGTCCCTTGATGAAAAATTAATTGTCGAATAGTAAGCAAATATTTTTGAAACAGTTATTAAAAATAAATGAGAAGAGAATCAAAGAAGCTCTTAGTACGTACCTTAATGTTGGAGTGAAATTAATCTTAAATTTCCCATATTTGTATACTCTTGCTCATCAAGCTCATGGAGCTCTATAGAGTCAATAGGAACAGCTACACTACTTTTCCTCAAAGCAGCCACTATAACCTTGGCAATTCTGGTGAAGGAACTCCCTGAGGCCAATCTGTCTATAGAGGGGTGTGCCTGCCAGGAATGTGATGAGTGATATAGCAAGCGCAATAGTTGGAATGCCATAACCAAGAGCCCACCCAACATTGTCTTGTATGTAAACTAGAACTGTGAATGCAAAAAGGGTCCCAATGAAGATGCTGGAAAACCACCAGTTGAAGAATGAGAGCTTATATGCCTTCTCTTTTAGGTAAAAATCATCAAATTGGTCAGCACCAATGGTGGAAATGTTGGGCTTTGTTCCACCACCTGCTACTGTTATGATGTATAGTGCACTATAAAACATTGCTAGTTGTAGTGTGGAGGCTTTCTTGCATTTTGTCACATCCACTACATGGCACTCTGGAGGCTATATAGGCTTTGAAGGGAAACTGACAGTATAAGCAGACTCATACCCTGCCGATGCCATTTCACATGATTTCGAACAACAAAGAACTAACATAACTCAACCAGATATTTTCACAATGATTCACATACAATAACTCATCTCGTCATGGCTTGAATGGCTTTGACCTTGATAATAAAATGCATATGCTTACCAATGTGACCAGTGAATTGAAATGTATGTGTACGTAGAAAAGCATACCAATAGATAGTTGATTTAGTGGTAAATGGTGAAGGGAGGAAGGGATATATCATGGTTTCAATTTCCAAGCTTACAAAAATTAACAAACTAAAAATTAATATTTGTTAATTTCTACATTTCACAAAAATTAATAATTAAAAGTAACGTGAGTTGTTGATGAATACTTGAATTTAATTGACCTAATTGAGTAATAAATTTAATTATATTTTTTCGCTGAAATAAATTTAATTATATTAACAAATAAACATAGTCAATGATCCTATGTATTGCTTTTTTAAAAATTGTATTTAATTGAAGAATTAAATTGTTCGGAAGGAATATATCATCACATTTTTTTACAACAAAATATATCATCATGTTAAAAATTTAAGTTTCGTTAAGATTTTTTAAAATGTAACTCACTATCGTATTCTTTTTAAAACAAATCTAATAAAAGTATAGCACCCTAAGATATATACTGTCACTTAATTTTGTATTAGAATATTTTAATAAATTACAACTTGAATTTATAAAAATTAGTTAAAAGCAAAACTTATTGATATACTCTTTTATATATATATATATATATATATATATACTCTTTTATATATATAAGTTGTTAAAAATTTAAGTTTCGTTAAGATTTTTTAAAATGTAACTCACTATCGTATTCTTTTTAAAACAAATCTAACAAAAGTATAGCACCCGTAAGATATATACTGTCATTTAATTTTGTAATAGAATATTTTAATAAATTACAACTTGAATTTATAAAAATTAGTTAAAAGCAAAACTTATTGATATACTCTTTTATATATATAAGTTGTTAATATAAATCAATTTAAATTTTAGAAGGAACATATATATTGATAACACATGCCAAAAAACTAGCATTTCACATTCACAAATACGTTTCATTGTATATCAGGATATTTTTGTAAAAAACATGCAGAAAGTAAGGGTGTGAACTTATAGAAAAAAAGAGGTGAGAATAACAATGCCTAATTATTTGTTGGTCTAGTCAACCATGTTTTTGATGTTTTTTTACACCCTTGAGCTTGTCCTTCAAAAATTGGAGCAAATTCTACAAATAAATTTTGGCTAAAACTTCATGCACCTCTTATTATTGCTTCTTGCATTCTATTATATTTCGTCAAGCTCATTTCAGAATGTAAAATTATATTTTAAATTGAATTTTCCAAAATACAATAAAGATGCATGACATGAAGCAATAATTTGGAGATGCGGAGGTAACAACCATAAATTCCTAGCTATTCTACTGGTGGGGGATTATGCCTATTCTACCATGTGAAGCTGAATCAAAAGGTTCGAAGTGGAAAATGAAAAAAAAAAAGGAGAAAAAATATTAAACAGTTGTACAATATAGAAGTGCTAATATTAAAAATGAGCATAAGAGAGAGATTACCAAGAAGAAAGGAGCAAGCTTTCCAACCACCACTTTTAGATTTGAGAACAGGTTTTCCTTTGAGATCCACAGTTCCATCTTGTGTATACTCATTCATCGTCTTTCTTCCTTCCATATGGGAAATATTAATCTTTTGGAGGATTTGCGTCCAGAGTCTACGTTTGCCTATGTATAAATTCAGGACAAAATTCTCAAATAATGTAGAAGCAAATATTACATGTTTAGCGTTTTATGACATTATTAAGGTTTTATCCAAACATGCAAATGACAAGTATTTGTTTTCAGAGCCGACAGAACTATATTTTCTACACCCTCTATAGAGAAGCTTCATGTTTTAGTGGTTAAATTTTCTCTTCCATGCCTCAAGCTTTAGTATACGTACCCATCAAAATTAATTGTAAATAAGTTCAAAAAGAACAAAATTCTTAATTAGTATCCTTTGTTTCGCTTTACATAACCTTTATTAAGAAATGTAATTAATATTTTAAATTTTATAAAATATGAAATATATTATATAATTTCTTAATATACTATTTATCTTTTTTAAAAATAAGTATGTTTTTTTCTCATTTTATTACACAATGGCAACTACTCCCACACTAAGGATATTTCTTGAAAAAATATTTAATGCTTCATCTGTGTTTTAAAACGACAATTACGTTATTTAAATCTTTTTTGCTCTTGGACAAAAATACTTTCATACAAGCTTCAATTGTCTCTTGTATCTTTTAAGGCTTTCTTCCTTTTAATTATGAATCTTCATAAGCGTTAAATTCTTCTCCACTTGGACTTGGTCATACAAGGTGTATTTCTGTTCATATATATATATATATATATATATATATATATATATATATAAAGAAACATCAAATTTGAGAGTAATTTTAAAAGAAATATTCTTTATCTTCATCTTCGTTTTTCATTTTCATCTAAACGGTTCTAATGATAGAAATAAAATGAAATATTGATACCATATATAAGACCATATATAAGATATCAAGTAAATTAAGAGATAAAATAAAATAAATTAAGATGGGACCAAATAAGAACCTGATAGAATCCTCTAACAATTAATGGACACGAGTTTGGTGTTGGTTGGCACTATTTCATGATACTTTTTTTTTTCTTTTAGTTTGTATTATTTAATTATACTGTTGATGACATGCATGTTGCGTTGATTCTGAAGCTATTTGGATGCAAAGAAGGTGGTGTGGTTGGAGATATCTATCTGGGAGGTGCACTTGCATGATAAGGAAAGAAAAGAAAACAATGAGAGGCTAGGGTTCATGATGATCAAAAGATTTCAGCAAATGTGTGTGTGATTCAAACACGTTCTTGTCTGATGATATGAATAAGAAAAACTTCCCCAGACAAATTGTATGATGAAAGTGTAAAAAGAAGAACAGAATTCCACCAATGGCTTTCCCAAATTTTCGGATATATTTTTCATGCAATGATGATAACACAAAAACCTTTCTAGGCATATTCCTCCTCTCTCTTTCTGCTCACCTACTACGTACACTTCCCCAAAGTTTTCTCAATTGCACATGTACAACCTCTTCCTTTAATATTTACAACTTCTTTTGATTTTTTTTATCAGACAACAACTTCTTTTATATGATATATATAACATATATAATAGCCAACAAAGATTGATCAGCTAAGAAATAAACTTATATATATCTCAACAATTGTTTTCAAGGAATATAATATTACTTATTTTATTAAAAACTTCAAAAAAAAACATTTTTTAAAAAAATAAGCTTAAGTAAACTCAAATGATATTTTCTCCTATTAAACTTTGTTTATAATAGTCTTGCACTTTTTCTCAACTAGGTGAGATTATGTTGTACAACTATAGTTCTATCAAAGGAAATAGATATATCTTTCAACAGTTTCCTAGTACATTTTTTTTGGAAAATAACATTTATTCTTTTTTTATATATAAATTAAACATTAGCTAAAACAAATATTCAGCGGTATTTAAGCCTACATGTTTAAGCATTGATAAAAAAATCATATAGTCACTTCTACTTTGTTCTTTTCACAATGAACATGACATTTCTTGAAGAGTGAAGTCCAAATTATCACACATTAAAGATTCTATTGCCCATGACATAGGGTCTGTTTAGATACAAGTCACAAGTGTTTTAGAGAACTTTTTTTACTGGAAACATAGAACTTTTTTCAGTAGATAAGTTCTCAAAAACATTTCTAACATTATATTCAAACAGGCTCATATATATTCTTCATTTCTTAAAAAAAAAATGGCTTCAAATTATCTAAACCATCCCAAGCATCATGCATGTTTCTGAAATTTTGGCTGACATATATCACATCTTCTAGCTACTTTCTTATATCTAATTAATCTCTTGGAATCACTTGGTTTGATGTCTTTTCCTTGAGCTCTTCCTCAAGCACTTTTATGGAATCTGAAATTTCAGCTCTATACACATAGAACTTTGTCACAACCATGAAGAATACGAAGTTCACCAAGTTTAGTATGGCCAGAAGTGCATAATAGTAGTCAAGATGAGAAGCATTCAAGTTGTTCAAAACCCATCCTCGGTGGCCATGTTTCTTGGTGACATGTGAAATTGTTGTGAGAAGAAAAGTGCTTAGGAAATTCCCAATGCCTAAGGTAGTCATTGAATAGGAAGTGCCAAGGCTCTTCATGCTTTCTGGGGCTTGGTCATAGAAAAACTCGATTTTGGCAACCTCGACAAATGCATCAGCTGCTCCCATAAGAACATATTGAGGAAGCAAGATGAAAATGCTCAAAGGAACTTGCCCTCCATTTTCTGCTAGCCCATGTTCTTTGGCCACTCTAAGTCTATACCTTTCAGTTAGAGATGCAATCACCATAATCACTATGTGGATTATAAGGCCAATTCCAATCCTTTGGAGAAGGGTTATCCCTCTAGGGTTCTTGGTAAACCTTTGCATGATCTTGACAAAGAAACGGTCATAGAGCACCACACATACAAGCATGGATAGAGTCACAAATGTGGCTAAACTTGCGGGGGGAATATTGAAGCTGCCAATGCCTCTGTCAAGTGTAATCCCTTGCTTCACAAAAAGGGTACCTATTTGTGCAACCATTGCACTAGGGATCAATGTAGCAGCCAAGATTGGGATCATTCTTAGCATTTGTTTGGTCTCCTCCACATGGGTAACAGGGCTTAGTTTCCATCCATTAGTACTTGAATCGGTGTTGACACATGCCTTGTTGAGGAACCTACATATATATGGAAGTAGTAGAGCCAGAAAATATTTTATTAGGATAGCCACGATATAAGATCACTGAGCATTCAAAAGAATAATCATATAATAATATTAAAAAATATGGTCCTAATTAATTTTCGTGCTTTTGGTATTATTCTTGAATCAGAATTAGATTTTTACTTCAATAATTTATATCGACGTTTAGTACAAACCTTTAATTCATCAATTATAAGATGAAACTTCAATCCTAATTAGAAAATAACATTGAAATGTATAAATAATTACATTTAAGTTTTATCCAATGTATATACCCCTCCCCCCAATAGCATATACATGTGTTTAAACACCCACATGACAAATTAACAATAATTCATATATTAAAAAATCACACATAAAGTTGATGAGAAATTAAGGTAGAATTTAGACCTCAAGGTTGGAGTGGAATCAATTCTGACTCTCCCTCTTTTGGCATACTCCTCCAAATCAAGCTCATAAAGTTCTTTAGTGTCACTAGGAATATGCACTTTCCATTTCCTTATAGCAGCCACTATGACCTTGGCCATCTTAGTGAATGGACTCCCAGTGGGCAATTTGTGTCTATAAAAGGGTGTGCCTGCCAAGAATATGATGATTGATATTGCAAGTCCAAGAGTGGGAAGAGCATACCCAAGAGTCCACCCCACATTGTCTTGTATATAGACCAGAACAGAATTTGCAAAGAGGGTCCCAATGAAGATGCTAAACATCCACCAATTGAAGAAGGAGAGCTTGAGCTTCTTCTCTTTGGAGTCAAAGTCATCAAATTGGTCAGCACCAATTGTGGAAATGTTGGGCTTGGTTCCACCGGTTCCTAGTGCTAGAGTGTAGAGTGCACCATAGAACACAGCTAGATGTAGTGTGGAGGCTTTTTCACATTTTGTCACATCCAATTCATGGCACTCTGGTGGCTTTAGGCTTGGAAGGGACACTGATAGCGTAAGTAGAGACATACCCTGCCATTCCAAAATGCACATGAATCATTCAACAACACTAATGAAAGTTTTACAAGATAACTCATCCTAAACATTAACTAATATTATCACTTAAGTCATGTGATTTTTTTAATTTTAGACTAAAATAATCGACCGATTGCGGTTTAAAGCACTTTTTTTAAATAAAAAAAAATTATCCTTTCATGGACCCAAATGTTGTATTGCCCCGTTATTGTAGAAAGACTTCATCTAATTATCACCAAGCCAGACAGACAGATACGTTAGCAAGGATACCGGTGAAACACTCAAACCAAAAAAACTTAAAAGATTAAATTTAGTATTGAAGAGTGCTAGTAAAACACTCACTCTCATATACATTTTTTCTAATTCGAGTTATTTTATTGATTAGAATTTATTAAAATTTATAAAATTGTGACTTCTAATTAATTTTAGATAATACTCCATAAAGAGTAAGTCATTAGAAGGGATACGTTAAGGTTTAATATTTTTCTTTAATTATTTATTAAACTATACAATGCAATGCAATGCACAAATATATTCATGGATTGTTTAATTTGGGAGTTGGTAGTTGAACAGTGAATGCGTTGTGGGCTGGGGAGTCCAGCCTAGACCGTCTGTTCTCATTTGGCCGTTGAAGAATACAATGAACATTTATTAGGGTTTTAACTTTTAATACATTAAAAGTGTTAGATAAATATAACTTTCTTATATTTAATGAATGTAATTTAGTAGATAACACACTTGAGTTTGTAAAAAAATGATTTATGTTCAATTTCCATAAAATATACTTTTGGAGAGAGATAAAAAAACCTTAAATATAACTAAATCTGAGTGATTATAATTGTGGTTGATAAAAAAAAATAACATTCTTATACTATGAGATATTCATACAATATCATATTTTTGTAATGAATGGGAGAATTGAAAAGTGATAGAAAGGAGTACCAATAAATAGATGACTGAGGAAATGACAAAAGTCCAAAAGCGACCAAGATGAGCATCGGCAACGTAGGCTCCTAAGATAGGAGTTATCCAAATGGTGCCAACCCAATTGGTGACGTTGTTGGAAGAGGTCACAGTGCCTTGGTGAAGCTTCCTTGTCAGATACAGTATCAAATTTGATGATATTCCATAATAAGCCATTCTTTCAAATATCTCGTACACTGCATTGCATATCAAATTAATTTAATCAACAAAGCCAACACAAGTTAAATGGGTAATATACTGGTCTACATGTTAGAGAAACATTAATAACGTATTATTTTTTTTTACTATTTTTTATTAAGTAAAATTGATGTAAGTCTTATTTAATATTTTGACCTCATTCTCTTATTTAATAAGTCTAATTTGCAAACTAATAGAACTTTTAATTTAATTAATTAAAAAATGAGTTAAAAATAAAAGTTTAATGTTCATTACTGATAATTATAAAATAATTTTATAATTTATTTAATTATAAATTATCGTTTAGAATAATGATTATAAAAGTTAAAAAATTATTATATACAATAATTTGTGATTGGATGAAAATATAAAATTATAATTTTATATTATAATTATATTTTTTTCTCTCTAAAAATAAAGTGTTACAAAATACTTATATTATTGAGAAATCTCGACAATTTTGTAAAAAAAAAAATCAACTATATTAGCATATTATTGCAGGCTATTGATAATAGAATACTATCTGTTATTTTGATATTATGCACATTTGGATCTTTCTTCACAGCTTTTGCTGATAAGTTTGCAATAAAATCTTCGCTTTGAAATCATAAAGGAAAGATTAATTTACAGCCCTAAATACTAGTTGATTTCTTGTTAACACATCACTCGTTTTATTTTATACACATTTGGATTTTATTTATTTTTAATTACATAAAAATATAAATATATTTATATATATATTTTTTAAAATATTGATGAACCTACTAATGATTTAGGTAAGTCAATCTGACAAATGATCCCACCTCATCTCACCTTCATCCACTAAGTTGATGGACTAGGTGGGGCAAATTGGTGGATCGAATCATTTAATCCACCTTATCATTTTAGCAGGTTAATTTCACGTCTCATCTATTTTGTTATCCCTAATAATTAAAACTTTTAATTAATTTATTAAAGGAATTAACAATTATATCCTCTGCAAAATAAGCTTAACTTTTTGAATGATGTGTCAACGTATTATTAATAATACAAACAAAGTTCAGTACAATTAATAGAAAGTATATTTGAATTCTTTTAACATGTAGTCAAGAATTCAATTTTAGACTATGTATATATTGTTAAGAAATTAGTTTCCAACTATATTGGTTGAGAATGTCCTTTTGGTGAAAAAAAAAACACTAGGACATGAAAATTAAACTCTAATTTACGTTATAGAGATTATTATCACTAAATCAAGTAGTTTCATTATTTTAAAAACCTTTCAAAACATTAATTACTGGCTATAAAAGTCTTACAAGAACAAGACGTTAAGTAAATGGTTTAGTTTATTTAAATAATTAATAAATAACTTTAAACATTTGAAATACAATTTGATATTTTAAATATAATTTAATATTGTTTAACAAAAAAAAAGTTAAGATTTGTTTGTAGTAGCTTATATTGCTTTTACATAGATAGTTGTAATGTTCGTAAAATTTACTAATATGTTTGGTTGAAATGAAAATAAATAGAAAAGAAAGAAAATACAAAATAATGATGTATATTGTTTATTTGATTAGGAAAAAACAGTAAAAGCAAGAAAAACAAAGAAAAAGTTAATTATTGAAAAAAAAATCAAATTTTCTTTATTTTTTATATTTCAGTAGTAATGTAAATTTCAAAACTTTGTCTCATCAATTACTTTCCTTCCAACCAATTAAACAGATAGTACGGACAATGTCAAAATCTCATAAATGACTACTTGGAGAAGAGTTTTAACCAATTACCACCTCCAACTACCTCTGCGACAATCCATTTACTAGCTAGCTACTGGATGGAAGTCGTCATAAAGTAGATTATGAGATCAAACCTACTTCTCAACAACATGTTGAATATGCTCAACGATTCAAGTAAAAAGCTTCAAAAGCTAAGACAAGTATACTTTTGAAAATATGTTCTACATATAAGTAGTGACAAATTGAGTCAGAACCGTAGATCTGGAACATACAAGTATATATAAATTGTCACGATTTGAAAAATAAAAACACACAATTTTTTTAAGTGGTTATGTAACTGTTAATTAACTTTTAATTTCGACTGTTCGTGTGTATGGTTCATATTTGTAGTGAAACGGTTTTATTATTAAAAAAAAAACATGATTATTTTAATTTAGTTCAAACATTTTGGATTTGTAATGTCAAGCTTTACTACCAAATAAAACATGGAAACTTAATGGATATAATTCAATTAATAATACACAAGTGGAGTTTGTGGGGGTATGATGTATGATCTATTCTCACATAAAACATAGTTAAGGAGTTGAGAAAAATTAAAGTGTGATTAAATTCTTAACTTAGAATTAATCCTATAAAACTGATTTAAGAGACTTAAGCTTTTGTGGAGATATTTTGGAATTTCATCAAAGAATCAAAACTCTAATTTTATGGTAATTACCAAAAATAATGTGTGTAAAAATTAATTGTTTCACCGTATAAACCCTGGTCATTTTAGTTTTTCAAACATATGTTCAGCATACCATACAGTTTTCATATTTTACGAAAATATAAAGAACCACTTACCGTTTATTCAGAAACACAAGTAAAAGAAAAGTAACAACAAAGACTACTATTAAAAATATTCATAAAAATAAAACATATATAAGTCTTCAATATTTTTAATTTTTTAAAACATTTTGTGTGTATTTAACAGTTTCATGATAAAGGAGGCATACATACTGACATACATACACGTACACTTAAATACTATATATATTATAAGCATTACAAGAAGCAAACAAGACCAAGATTGAGGTCTAGCTCCTCCCATGTTCTAGGAGACAACACACCACAAAGAACAACGTCTCTCGGAGGAAATTAAGATTTTTGTTAGCAAAACATCATGAAGCTTCCAATGTTTTGGGAAATTGCTTTTGAAATTGATGTCTAAAACAAGATGAAAATGACCATATAAAATTTATAGTGAGAGAGAGATACCAACAACAAAGGAGCAAGCTTTCCAACCACCGCTTTTGGATTTGAGAATGGGTTTCCCTTTAAGATCCACAGTTCCATCTTGTGTGTAGTCACTCACAACCCTTCCCTCTTCCATAGGTAAGTTTACTATTGAAGAGCAACAACTTCACTCAATTGTTCCCCTTTTATTCTTTTTCAACTTTTTGAGGAAAAAGAAAAGAGAGAGAATGAACCAACCGTGTGTGTTTTTCTCCACTTTGAAGTGACCATTTAGACCAAACTACGTTGCATTTATTTATAGAGTGCCTCACCTTCTCAATGCATTTCTAGCTCTAGCAGTAGCTGGGCCCATTATTATGGCCACATGCCTAGCCACCATTTTTGGAGAAAATAATTTATTTATGAAAGGAAAAAAGCATAAAAAGAGTATCATTTCTAGAATAAATTAACTTGAGTTTTTTTTTTTTTGAGATTATACTAAATAATATCTGTTTTTTTAACGTATAGAACAATTTTTCTTTTAGAAGTATAAGCTGTAATATTTTTTAAACAATTAAGAAAGTTAGTATAATGTATAAGAAGTGTCATTATAATATTTTTTTAAAATATTCAATGAAGTTAGTATTATTATTTTACATTATGCATGTATTATTTTTTCAAAAAATATATATTTTATCTATAAATATGATTTATTATGAATTATTTATAAACTTGTGAAGAATGTACGGAGTTAAAGTGGTATATCAAATACTGTCATTTAATTCTGCCATTAAATTGGGATAAGTCCTCTTTACATATTTTTGTGGCTTTTTGACATTAAATTCTGCCTAGTTTTCGGCATGGCATATTTCTTGTTTGCAAATTACTACCATCTCCTTTCTTTTTTATAAGGAAAATAAATATTTTACATTTATTAAAAAAAGTTAATTTTATTAAGTTGTATCATTTTTAATTAAAAATATTTTTTTCTAAATTATCTTTCATTATAACTTAAAATTAAACATAAATTCTCTATTAAATGAAAATTATTTTAAATATAGTTTTATTAAATAAAATAAAAATAGTAAAAATTTACTTATAAAAAAATTTAAAAAAATTGTGTTTTTTTCTTATAATTGAGAACCAAGGAAATACTAATCAATAGTAGTAATTTACAAGGCCACCATAAGGGCTAAAATAATTTATTTTAGATCTTAAGAATATTATTAATTATTTTTATCACAAAAATCAAAAGAAAATTATTAATTAGATAAATGATAATATTAAGGCAGTTGGTTCTAATTTCATGGCACATTTACTATACATTGACGTACGAGATCATCCTTGCTAGTAAGTAGTAATTCATTGTTTGGGTTTGCTAGCATCAAAGAAGTTTGTGATAACTCCTACAAGAAGAAGGATCTTGGCCTACTAAAGTATTTCCTTGGTTTAGGTGTATCTATTTGCTAATGAAAATATATATACCCCATTGGCTTATTGGCAAATTCAAGACTTGCATGTATGATGTAACAAAAAATAAATAAAAAACAAACCAACTTAGCTCTAAATCTCTAATGTAAAATGTATTAGAATAATAGATGCTTAGAGAATCATGGATCGTCCATAGAAGTCAACTCATACATAATCATGATAATAACTTTGAACTATTAGCCGATGGAAGATGATGATGATTAGGTATACCTGTTCCTGATTAACTTCGACATCTCAAGACCTGTACTATTATGTACAACACCAAAATCGTTGGGACATGACGACAACGTAAAAAATGCTCCATGTTCTAACATGTTGTAGACGCACAATCACGTATATGTACCAAATACGAAACCGATAAATTTGTGTTTGCACAATGGTGTGACATTAAAAGAGCCAATTATGCTAGGACACATAACTAGGTTTGTCCGAAAACACCATGCATGAATAGGGGCGAGCTACATGGCTCACCCTAGGTTCATGGTTAGGCCGAGGTAGGGAGAGATACCAACAAAGAAATGAGTTAGAGCTTTTCGTTCTATCACTCTAATGCTCTCTGATGTGAATATTTATATATTGTATGTACTTAAAAGTGGTTGGGTCTAGTGAAGATGATTAGTCTAATACATCATAATGAATCAAAGTTTGAATGATCCTCTAAAAAAATATACTCGTTTAATGTTCGATTGTATCTTAAATAAGATTATTTGAAAGAAGAAGAAAAAAGAAAAATAATACATGGAAGAAAGGAAAAAAAAACAGATTAATATTCCTTACTTTTCATTATTAAAACTCTAATTATAAAGCCTCGATCCTTTTGGAATTCAAGTTTAACCTTTACTCATCCCCTTGACTAGTATCAACTAACTAACACAACATAATCCGCAAAAGGCATCAATTGTCCGGATACTAGCTTTTGGATGTTCCTGGAAAATACACCAATCCCGTCGAAATAAATGTAGTTTCAAAGTTGTTTTATTACTGGAAAAGTTGTCTTTTGTTACTATATACAAAAATAAATATATTATATATTTGATATTATGCGAAGTAAAGTCTATATAGTGTTCTATAGTGGGATTCATAGATTAATAAAGTAAATAGTTATAATTTTAATTAAAAAAATAATTATATAAGTGTAATAAAATGTGAAGTTATTAAATTTTTAATAATAAAAAACTCAACCAATAATTGTAAGAACCTCGTAATTGAAGCTCTAAAATATATTTAATTTCACTTCAAATTATTCGAATCATTGTAAATTTTGTATAATCATATACCAGTGAGTGTTCTCTCTAGTATCTAGAGTTGGGTAGGTTTGGCTCCATAAATGGTCTATTTAAACGTGCGTGAATTTGCCTTGATTTATTGAACTCGGTGGCTATATGAGTTAGGATTCATGAGTTATTGGATCAACCCGCATACTTTTTCTAAATGTTTTATTAATTTTAAATATGAATTATTGCTTAATGTTATATTTTTCATTAATCTTATGAAATTTTTTAGTTTTTATAACTTTTTTAAAGTTTTTTGAACTTTTAATTTTTTATATTCAGTTATAGCCTACTAACTCGCAGGTTAAGCAGACCTAAAGCAAATTAAGCCACACAAAAAGTTATACATTTAATTTAATGGATTGACTCAATGCAATCCATTTAATTGCATGTGATGTGAACTATTGCGGCCAACCTAACCTAATCCGCGTACCACCTAAGTTCTTTGAATTTTGTAGGCAAAGTTTGTTGTGATAACGACATGCAGTTGCAAGTCTATTCTTCAATCTTCATGAAAATTAATAATGCAATTAAGTGTCATCTGTTTCAAGCTATGTTATGACTTCATTCAGCGACGGATTCACACTTAAATAAAGGATATACATACATGTTATTACTTTTAAAAAATTACATATAAATATCATGCATGTACATATTTTATTTTTCCTAATTTTATATATTTGAATTCTTTGTTTCTAATTTTCTCCTATTTCGTGATAATAGTTATTAATTTTTATTTTTTAAAATATGTTATTCCTCTGACTTTAAGGTCCTAGATCCCTCGTTGACTTCACTTATGAAAATTCATGTATTTAAATACAAGTCCATGTATTTACTCTATGTTAACGTGGGAGTTGAAAGTTTTTAGAACATGCTAAAGACCAATTGAATGAAGAGCTTATCGCAATGAAGGATTTTTTTTTTCTTTCTGAAAGAACAACAAGAAGGCTTGTTCAATGTTATTCTGTAAAATTTGTCACAAAGTTACATTTCAAATTTTTTAAAAAAAAAACTTGTAAAAATATTTGCAAATTGTTCACACCAACCCAAGAAAGATTTCCCATTGCTCTATCTAACTCAGCACGATTCCTCCTAATCCTCCAGGGAGTAAGCACATCTCCATCCTAGCATTTTTATTTTTTATTTATACATTTTAAATGGATCTTACTATTATACACTAATATCACTCATTTTTACTTTTTACAACTTGCATAGTTTTCTCTCCAACTTAGTAACTTTAAATTTTTTACTAAATGAGTTACACAAATAATTTCACACTCTTATTATATTTTATCACATATAGACTCTAACGATCTAATAATATTCGTTCCATGAACTGTGTAATTCTTGTGTCTTTACATTGTAATGATCTGATCAAATACAACTTGTGGTTGTTACAGATCACAGATAATTCATGTGCAGGTAGACTGGTGTCGTTAAAGATTTTGTAGTTGGCCTCCACGTACATGAAGATATTCATACTGTTTTCCCAGTGGCCTTGTTCTTGAAACCATATGTACTCAGATTTCTGTTCACGTTGGAAAGGTTTTGAAATGCATAAAATTTTAGTGAAGCAAACGAAATACAACATAATGCATTAGCTGCATGCTTCCAAGCAGAACAAGCTAGAAAAGACTAAAACTGAACCTTTTTTGGATTGGATAAATGCATAGCAATAGCACGAGTATGAAGTTCACAGAAATATAATCAACTTTTGAAACTTTTGAGTGAAATTTATTAAAAATCATTATAGTTTGTGGGCCTCACTTTTTTTTTTAATGAACTCTATAATTTTATAGTTTTTAACTTATGCTAAAATATGTGTTAGAATGAATGTGTTGTTAATACTTTTATATAATTAATCAGAACACCGCTCGTTCCGACCAATGGCTGACTAGTGTTTAGTTTCACTTAATAAGAATAAGGATAAAGCTAGAAAAAATGGGTGGAAGAAAATATATTAAAGAAAAAAATCCAATATTTTCATAAAAGCAGAGTGAAAATGGTGACAATTTTTCCGTATCAACAATTAGTTGGTGGTATGGATATATTTTTAATCAGCATTGTCGCAGAATTTTATCAATTTTCTGCTTCTGCTACATACTGTCATCAAGTATTAAAATAAAAAGTCGCTTATCATCTGCCTTTTTTTCCACTCATATATTCTATTTTTATGGAATTAGGATGTACGTTAAGTACTTACAAAAATGATGGTTTAATTATTTATTCGCTAGTGTATATCTGTATGAGTAACTATAACACTTAGCCAATAGTTATCACATAACTGATAAAAGTAAATTAGTTGGACATAGGATCCAAGAAATTATGAAAGGGGTTGAATTTTTTTTCAAACTTTAATTATTTAAATATCTAACTTCTAATAAATAAATATTTAATAAACAATAAATTTTGAAAAATTCTTCATTAGTTTTACTCGTAAAATTAAAATTGATTTTTATTGTAAATGATACAATATAAAATATATTTGTTTATAACTTTTTTTTAAAATTGAAAGTTTTTTTTTTTATCTCACAAGCACAATAATAATTAAACATAACTCACAATAACAATCTCACGATACAAAAATAACAAACTAATCAAATATAATAATAATTTAAAACAATCA
>PYAF01002766.1:233810-277908 GCA_007407185.1 Glycine tomentella
TGATGTAGATCGCTAAAATATTCTAATGAGAGTATGTTAACAAACTCTTAATAATATATAAAACATAATTAGTCTAGAAAATAACAATTGATAAAAAAAATATATAAAAAATTATTCTTATTATATCTATTTATCTATTTATATATATATATATATATATATATTTCTGTTATATTATAATTAGTAGTATATATTATTAAAAATTAGTATTTTCAGTATTAAAATATTAATATATACTCAATGATAACAAATATTAATTATCATATTTATAAATTAATATATATTTTTATTGAAAGTAGTATGTATATTATTAATTGGTACATATTATTATATACTAACTAGTGCATATATATATATATATATATTGGAAATAGTATAATTATTATTATATATTATTAATAATATATATTTTCACAAAAAATATATAATTAAAAGGAGTTTGAGGGAAGGGGGCTAAAGCTGCTGGCTGCCCCTGTCTATCCGTCCCTAATTGGATCCTGAATTTGTTTTTTGTGATCAATTAACATTGATATAGCAAAGGAATAGAACAAGTCAAACTTACCAAAATTAAATGAGAAATACAAGCAAAGAAACAAACATAAACATAAAATAAATAGTATAATATATCAAATATGATCTCCTTATTTGAGACAAAATTGTAACTGAACATACTATTTTATCTCAATATATGAGAAAAATTAATTAAATGTTAAGTAAGAAGTTTTATATATTTCTTGATAAGAAAACATATCAAATACCCTCCATCCTTTCTCATTTCTAAAATTCTAAAAATACTAATAAAACTTAAATATTTTTTTATAATTTATTATTTTTACTCACATAGGGATAGTTGCCTGTGGATAATTTCCTTTCCAAAATTGTTTGATGATTAAACACAAGAAAATTTGTGTTTGACTTCTTTTACTTTATTAAACTTAATCACACACACTTCAAACTCAAATCAAATATTTCGTGTGTGTTTAGTTTAATTCTAAAGAATCAATTTCAGATAATTTTCTATATATTTAATTTCAAATTACATAAAATTTTAAAATTAATTTTAAATTGAAATAACTAACTTGTATAATAAATCAGAAAATTTATATTAAATTTTATTTTTAAACATAATTATATAATAAAACATCAAAATCTAAATAAAATTATTTCTAAATCAATTAATTGAATTCGAAATCAATTTGAATACTTGAATTGCACATCTCTTACCTTACCCAGTTGGATTACACTTTATTTGGCATATATAAGATGATAAGGCGAAGCGAAGGATGTAGTTGAATCCGAAGGTGTGATGGAGCAGAACAAGGCAACCATAGTGGCACAGCTCCAAGCTGTGAAGCACAACAGTGGCAAGTCCTACAATCAGTTAGCGGAGGAAACTGGACTCACCAACGTCTATGTTGCTCAGCTTCTCAGGAGACAGGCTCAGCTCAATCCCGAAACTGCCCCTGTACTTCGGGCAGCGCTGCCCGACCTGCCCCAAGACCTTGTTCGTGAGATGATGAGACCCCCTTTGAGGTCTTATGACCCTAATCTCATCCAAGACCCCACTGTCTACAGGTGCCTCCTCACATGTCATTTTTTACTTGTCTAGTTATTCTTTGTGTGAAAGGTTGGATTTTTTACTTGGGAAATTGTGGTGGAAACATGTATCTGTTGTCTGAGGTGAAATGGGTTCGTTGAATATAATCATGATTCAATTCGTTGATAGCTTCTTTTTTTTGTAGGATTTATTCTATTTTAACTCTCTCACTTATAGCAAGTCTGCAATTTTGGTCTTAGGTTTCAATTCTGTGAATTGAGTCCTTCCAGTTTTCAATGCCTGGTATGCCCAGCCAGCTAATTCTGGTAAATATTGGATGGAGGAATCTGACTGTGAATGAAAGAAAATTTGATGGACACAACTGGGGTGTAATAAGAATCTGGAGACCAAAATTGCATCATCATGTAATTTGAGAGACTAACTAAGACTCCCTCTTTTTTTAATATTCACTCAATCATGTGAAGTTTTTAATAATGTGTCAAAGCATGATTGATTGAATACATGATAGTGTGAAAACCTTATGTACTGATGATGATGTATTAGCATTAAACGCCACAATTTAATTTTTATGTAGCTAGTTTAAAGATTGTAAAAATATGAGATGGGAAATAGTAAGTTTTGGTTCTCATATGTGCCTCTGCTGATGATCAAGCTGTTGTGGAGTAAACATACATTTTTTGTCTTGTCTTTGGTGCAATGGCCAAATGGGAATTGGAGGTTGTCGTGTTAACATGACATTCTGATGAATGTTAAGATGTAAATTTGAGCGATGTCAAATGTCATTTTTTAAACTGTCATGGGTGTCTTTAAGTAGACATGTTTCTGTTTCTTCAAAGGGTTTATGTCATTTTGAGGAGTTTAGGACATACTCTTATGAAACCAAAGTGATCAACATGTATGTACATGGTAGTTCTGTTGTAACATGTTTTTGAGGATTCTAACGTTGGAAATATGTCGAGTGTAATGCATATCAACTTCCTTTTATATATACTTAATTTATTGGGTATGTTGATCTTCTATTTCATAGGTTGAATGAAGCTGTTATGCATTTTGGGGAGAGCATCAAAGAAATAATCAATGAGGAGTTTGGTGATGGGATGTAAGTTTCAATTATATAATGATATATTTCTCATGCATGCTCAAGATGAAGTTGTTAGGTGTTTTTCTATATATCACTTGAGTTGAGTGTATCATGTTTTCTTGTTCATTCAGCTTTAAAGCTTATTGATGAGATTTTTTTTTTTTTTTTTTTTGAAGATTTGATGAGAAAAGATATATTGGTTTAAGGAAATGCTCAACATTTTTGTTTTGATACTTGGTCCCTGTCCGAAATAAATTTCTCTATCTCCATTAAATATAAAGTCCTGCTGTTAAAACCTAGTTTTATTTTCTGATCTTGCATTAGGTTACACGTGTTGTTTATGCTTAAGCTTTGAACCAAACTGTGCACTAAATGTGTGTTGATGCTAGGTGATAAAACAAGACTTCTATGTTATGCAACTTAGGCAAGCTGCAGAAATGGTTAGAGAGAATCTTCAATGGATAGTACATTATGTATAGATATTCCTATGATTGTGGTTGTCCCATTTGCAATCACTGTTCCAACAATTTTTACCTTTAATAATTGAAGGCTTAAATACTTGAAAACACTGACAAATTATTCTCAGGAAGCCAGGATGCCTGGACTTTTAGGTGTATATGATCTGTGAATATATATGGCATAATATTTTTTTCTTAATTTTCAAAAACCTCATTTTCTGTTTGTTTCTACTTCAACTAAAAAGAAAAGGAAAAAAAATTCTGTCTGAAGAAGAAATAATATGGCAATAATCTAAGTCTTTAGTCTCAATAAACAGATGACATTTTAGAACCTCTTGCATAATAAAATTGAAAAAACTAGAGCCAAGGGAATATCATATTATAAAAAGATTTGACATTAAAGGGTTTTGATTAATGGAGCCAAGACACCCAGAGACTGGGAAAGATAATTTGCTTTCAACATAGCCATTCGAAAAGGTTTTGTGGTGCTTATCACAATCATATCCATTATACTATGTTAGGTAGCCCCAGTTATAAGTTAGTTATAACAGGTTAGTTCCCCATTAGTTAGTTACATTCGAATGGAACAGGATTACTATAATGAGCTTATGAGATTGATGTTAGAGGTGATAAGACATGCCATACCCAAAGCAGCATAAATAAAAGCATAAATACTACTGTCTGATTATCTTTGAAGAATTTCTTTCTCATTATTATTTGTTCATTTCATGTTTAGCATGTCAGCGATAGATTTCTACTGCTCGGTTGATAAAATTAAAGGAGTAGATGGGAAGGATCGTGTGGTATTGACATTTGATGGGAAATATTTGCCACATTCAGAACAGGTTAGTTGCTTCTTATTCCTTTTTTTCCTGTGAGATAGAGAACAATAATCAATAAAAGGAATGAAAAAGGAAAAAGGACTAAGAAAATTGGTACAATTCTGCAGCAATGTTGATTAAGAATATATCATTGCCAATTAATTGTTGATAAGGAAAAATTGTCATCATACTCCTTCTGATATTATAATAGTATTGGATTCTTTTTTCTTTTAAACTCTTGCTTTTGTCCTCTTTCTTCCACCCAAATCTAGGATGATCCTAATTCTTATTAATTATAGAGGAATGTTAGCAACACACATCATATCACACTCTTTCTAAGAAACTCTCTACTATTAGTTAAAATTTATTGAAAACTACAAAATCATGAATGGAGCTTGGTAAATCAGAAGTGAGATATACAAAATCATGTGATTTTCAATAAATTTCAGTCAATAATAAAAAATGCGTTAGAGAGCATGTTACTGATATATTTTTCTTAACTATATTTTTGTGACCTTACTCGTGCAATTGCTATGCATCTATGATCTATCCTATCCAAAAACTGTTCTGCTTGTGTCTTTTCGTTCGTGTTCTGCTTAGGAAGCAGTTAATAGATTATGTTGTGTTTCCTTTCCTTCACTTAAATTTTATGCATAATGTGAACAGAAATCTGAGCACATGGTTTCAAGAACAAGGCCACTGGGAAAACAGTGAGTATCTTCATTGGAGGACCAACTACACAATCTTCAACACCAGTCTACCTGCACATGAATTATCATTGATCTGTAACAACCACAAGTTGTATTTGATCAGTGCTATTTTGTGTTGTCTATAGAGAAACATCGGAAGAGAAAAATAAAAGTGTTAAGATTTATAAATAATAAAAAGTAGCTGGCTATGGCTATTTATACAATGGTTTATGGCTTTGGATATTTCATGACACTTGCACCATGTATTTTAATGTCAGGTAATAATAAGATGGAGAAGCCTGTATTGTGCTTGGTTGAGCAAGTCAAATAAACATAATAATATTCATTTTATCCATTTTTATTCTTCCTCGTGTTGTAAAATTTGCAAAACCTTGAGATAGCGTGTTAAGTTTACTTTATTTCAGACATTATTTTTTGAAAAATTCTAGCCTCATTTTCTCTAACACATTCTTTTCAACAATTTCTCTATAATTGATTTAAATTTCTAAAAAAGTTAACAATTTTTGTAGGTTTCGCTAATCATTAATGTTTATGTAGTTAATGATTCTATCTCCTATTTTATGAGTTTAATGACTAATTGACTATGTTCTGATTTTGTATTGTAAACCAATCAAAATTACTGATTGTATGAATTTAAAGATAGTCGGTACAAAAATTAACAAACTTATCATATTTATATTTCTCTCAAGTTATTCAAATTTATTCTATAATGATTTTTTTTATTGGATAATTATTGCGATTTTACTCATGCATAGACATGTATTTAGTTAATCTAAAAATTTGTTAATAATACATCTTTTAACATATTTTTACTAGAGAAAAAAAGTTATGCACAGTATAAACACATGCATTTAATTATAATTCATTATATATGATAAGTTTATTGTCTTTTAAAATAATTATCTTAAAGTAATTCAAATGATGATATATGATTGAATAACTGTGTAAAATTATTGTATACTATTAATGTATAAACATTAAATTCTTTTTATTATGAATAGAATTTTATTAAATATTATAATTTTTTTAACATATTCATTTAATGAGTTTTATTCATGATTTTGTAGTTTATAATAAATTATATGATGAATATAATAATGACATATTAATAGTATAAACGGAAATTTTTTTATTGAATGACAATATAAAATTATTTTATATTATTAATGTATAACTTTTTTGTCTTAATGTCAATATGAATTTTAACCAAAAAATCTGAAAGAGTTGATCAAGTGAAACAAGATAAGGTTTCACATTTGTGATTTGAATCCATGTTGGTCTTCTCCTATGAGTAAGATTAATGTAAGTACCTCTGTTCTTTGATTCCAGGATTTTTTTCGTGCCTTGAAATGAAGCACGATTCCCTCCCCCTCAACAAAAAATATATATTTAACCAACTTCTACATAAGAATTAATGATAAACAAATATTATTTTTTTCACAGTTCAAAGATTAGGTGTGTCTGCTAAGTAACATGTCGATGTGTATTTATAACTGATCCAAAAGAATTTTTGTACACAATAAAAATTAAAGATAGATTATTCCATTATATAAATGGTTTAAAAAACCTTATTCTACGGCACCCTTTGGGTTAACATAAGAGAAACATATCCCTGCCATCCATCCGGTCCGTTTCCAAAACCCTCACAACAAAAAAAATACTCCTACAAATGTTAGAATAAATTAAACTCACATTCCTCGTGTTTTCTCAAATTTCACTTAATACTCTTTCCTTTTTTTTACATTACTTTTACCTTCTTCTTCACCTTTAACTAAAATCAATTAAAATATGTGAGCAAACAAATTTGCCTTTACAGCTTAATTGTAAAATCCAAATTATCTCTTCCCAATTAGTTTTAGAATTTAGGATTCACATTTCATTTCTCTTCACCATTTCTGAGTATTGTTCATCTTCCTCTTGTTGGCGAGTTCTTCTTCGGTGTCCAGGGGGTACGAGTTCTTCTTTCTCTCACGACATTCGTTCAATCCCCCTTCAGTGTTCACAAGTTCTTCATTGTTCCGGTTCAAGTTCGCGAATTCTTCATTGTTACTCTTCCCGTTCACGAGTTCTCCAGTGTTCCTCTTACAGTTCTCGCGACGTTCACGAGTGCCTCCGTTTGTCTTGTTCTTCGACGTTTACGAGCGTTCTGTTTCTCTTCTTCTTGTTCCACGATTTCTATTCACGATAAGGTTATACTTATAAGTGACCATTGAACCTTGTATATATGTTACTTTTTAAAATTATTTATTTAATTTTGATTGTTAATTAGTGTCTATTTCTGAATGAGGTTTCAATGAGGGACTAGTTTGAGACCACTTATGATTTTTAAAATCATTTGTTTATTAGTGTTGATTAAAATAATGTTAATGTTTGAGACCACAGAAAACACAATGGATGAACTGAAAATCATTTGTTTATAATTTTTATTAAAATAATGTTGATGGTTGGGACCACATAAAACACAATGGATGAATTAGAAATGTTTATTTATTATTATTGATTAAAATAGTGTTGATGTTTGGGACTACATAAAATACAATGGATGAACTAAAAATCATTTGTTTATTATTATTAATTAAAATAATGTTGATATTTGGGACCATAAGAACACAATTGATGAATTAGAATACATGGAATTCATGACTGTATGAACACCCCCTTGAGATTGATCATGATGTGTTGAAAATGAGGAAGAATGTTAACACTAGATACCTACAAAGTGGGTTCACATCCAACAAAAGTTGAGTTTAAGTCCAATTACAACAAAAACAAAAAAGAAACAATAGTCATAAAATATTTTTAGATTGAGAGGAAGAAGATGAGGGTAATTTAGATATAAAATTTTATTAAAAGTTATGTAATTGGCATGTGTCTAATTTCTCTTAGATCATTAAACAGTGTTTAAGAAGAAAAGAGTCTAAATGTAATGTGAATTAAACAATTAAAAGTTTTGTTGTATGGTGCAAAAAAGAAGAGATATCATGTGAAATTTGAACAAAACACATGTTGTACGAATGTAGTTTACTTAAAATATTATCGTTACATAATTGATTTTAAAATAAACTTCATTCAAAATAACTATTTTAATTCATATATAAACATGTTAAAAGATTATCTTAAACGTCGTATAAAATATAACTTTTTTATTGGTTACCAATATCAAATTTTATAATAACAACACATTTTTATTAAACTCATTTTTAAGACATTTTCTCAAAGAATCCATGTTTATAAGAATTTTCATTTTCATTCTAATGTAATCACAAATCACACTTGATTTTTAATACATTTTGTGATTTTTAATAAAAAGAATCTTATTCATTATTTTTTAACAAAAAAATTAAGAAATAAATAATATGTACACAAAGCACTGTCATCTAATACACATATGAATATATAGTAAAAATATATTCACATTATTACTTATTAGTATAGGCTTTGAATCTTAATTTTAACAAGGATGAAATAAATCATAATAAGTGAGAAATATTTATCTTTTGTGTGTATTTATGTTATGAAGGAGATTAATCGATATTTTTCATGCTAAATATTTTTTATTAATATCATAATTAATATTTTTTTATAATAACATATTAGAAATGATTAATTGAGAAAGTAAAAACTATTAATGAAATTTTATTAAGAACTATTAAACTCAAAATAAATTCCAAAATACAGGGGATATTTGTTTATTTATTTATTTGTTGGTTTTAATTTGATTTCAGAAATAAAAGGAGAAGATGAAAGGAGGGAATACTACGCTTTGCGTAAATTATAGATAACGCACCGCTCTCACTCTCTTCGCTTCGTCGCCGTTACTACCGTCGCCAACCGCCGCAGCATTAACTCTCCTCTCTCCAGGTTCTCTCTCTCTTCTTCGCCGTAGCATTTTCCGTTTTTCAATATTAGGTTTTGGTTGCCGATGAAGTTAATGGGATTTGATTTGAAAGGCATCGAGGGTTTTAGAGGGAAGCAATGAAGCATCATAGGCTATAGTTTAGGGGATTGAGATGGAATGCAATCGCAATTTAGCATATTAAGGTCATAGGTTAGATTATTGAAATGAAAAAAAATGCTTTTGTGAGTGTAACTTCAATTTCACAGTGGCCAGTGGGAAAAGAAATACTAGCAGTTCTGTGCTTTCTGAGTATGTAAATATAAGTGTTTTGCTGAGGTGGAACTTATGGTGGTTGGGAATGTGAGAAATTGATTTTACAAAGGGTAAATGGAAAAATGGAAAATAAAGAAAGTAGTGCTGTTAATCACACACATGCTTATGTTGATTTTGTTAATTGTTACATTTTAATATAATAATAATAATAATTATTATTATTATTATTATTATTATTATCATTATCATTATCTATTAGAATGCTAAGTTATTTAACCAAGTCCAATGACGTCCTATGATTCATGTAGAGGATCGCAACTGTGGGATAAGACTTTTGTGGTTGTTGCATTACAATGCTAGGCACTCCCTTCCGTTATAAACCGATTGGGAGTTGAGTTTTGAAGGGGAAGAAGAAGGAGGGCAATTTTTTATTTTTTTTTTAAAATTAAGAGAGTTATGTATTATTTATAAAAATTCTTGTATCGACTGAAAGTTCTACCCTGGAGAGTGTGTCGCTACGTAACATAAGCTGATAGTTTTAGAGGTTTGTTTCAACAAAGTACTTAATTCGAGGAAGAGGGTTCAAAATCGAAGGATAAGATTGTGGAAGTTACAAGAGGAAAAAAAATAGAATTCAAAAAAAGCATGTTGCGTGAAGGACTGTGAAAGTCTATTGGAGAAGCAAATGAAATATAGAATGAGATGGTTAAGTGTATCCAAAATGTGGGAAGGAAAGTGCTGGGAGAAAGCAAAGGAAACATATTTCTTACAAATGAAACATGGTGGTAGAATGGAGAGGTGCAGGAGACAGTTAAACAGAAGAAGGAATGCTTTAGATTTTTCATAAAAGTTTCAATGATGAAAACTTACAAAAATTTAGATTAGCGAGAAAAAAAAATGCAAAGAAAGCAGTGCGGGAAGTTAGAGACAGGGTTTTCGCCGATTTGTATAAAAATCTTGAGAGCAAGGATGGTGAAAAAGATATATACAAACTTGCAAAAATGAGGGATAAGAAGAATAAAGACCTTGCCAAAGTTAGATGCATCAAGGATGAAAATAAAATTTTTTTGATAAGAGATGAAGATGTAAATGGAAGATGGATGAATTACTTTAACAAACTTTTTAATGGGGATGACGATAAAAGTGAGGTGAACTAGGAGGACGTTTATGATGATTTGAATAGAAGATTTTTGCGCAGAATTAATACACATGAAGTTAAAGAGGCTTTAAAGAAGATGAAGAATAATAAAGATTTGAGACCTGATGACGTCCTTATTGAAGTGTGGAGAGGTTTGGAGGATGTGGCAATAAAATGACTAACTAATTTTTTTAATAAGATTCTTCAAACAAATAAGATGCCTGATGCTTGGAGGAAAAATATGCTTATGCCTATTTACAAAAACAAGGGAGATATTCAAAATTATTCTAACTATAGAGACATTACGCTTATAAGCCACACTATGAAGTTGTGGGAGAAAGTTATTGAACATCGCTTGAGAAGAGAGACCAATGTCTCTGTAAATCAATTTGGATTTATGTCAGAAAAATGTACCATGAAAGAGCCATTTTCTTGACATGACAATTAATGGAAAGGTATCGAGAAAAGAAGAAAGACTTACATATGGTGTTCATAGATCTTGAGAAAGCATATGATAGGGTCCTAAGAAAAGTTTTATGATGGACTCTTGAGAAGAAAAAAGTACCATTAAAGTACATAAATGCAATTAAGGATATGTATGATGGGGCTAACACGTGTGTGAAAGCTTATACTGGAACATCAAGTTATTTTCCTATCACAGTAGGTGTACACCAAGGTTCAACTCTTAGTCCTTATGCCTTTGCTTTAGTGATAAATGAATTAACAAAAGATATTCAAGAGGAAATATCGTTGTGTATAATTTTTGTAGATGATATTGTGCTTACTGACGAGACCAAAGACGGTGTTAATAAGAAACTTGAATTGTGGAGAAATATTTTGGAGTCTAAAGGACTCACGTTAAGTTGGAGCAAGACTGAGTGTATGAAATGTGAGTTTTCACTAATAAGAGATGATGATCAAGATCCCATTCATTTAATTGGTCAAGAGGTACCCAAGAAAGATGCTTTTAGATACCTAAAATCAATTTTGCAAAAAAGTGAAGAGATTAATGAAGATGTAAATCATAAAATCAGAACAGGGTAGATGAAATGACATAGTGTATATGGGTTGTTGTGTGACCGCAAAATTCCCCTTAAACTAAAAGAAAAATTCTATAGAACAATTGTAAAATCGGTAATGTTATAAGGAATTGAATGTTGGCCAGCACATAGGCAACATGAGTATAAAATAGGGGTAACATAAATGAGGATGTTAAGGTGGATCTATGGTTATACGAAGATAGATAAGATAAGAAATGAAAATATTCGACGAAAGGTAACAGTAGTACCCGTGAGTGAAAAGATGAGGGAACATAGATTGAGGTGGTTTGGGCACATAATGAGACGACTCTTGGATGCTTTCGTAAAAACAAAATTTTGTTACCAAGAGCTCGACACAAAGAGAGATATAGGTAGACCGAAACTTATCCGGGGAAAGGTAGTTAAACAAGACTTAATGGAGTGAGATATGGATTGACGGACAATGTGTCTTAGGAAGAAATGGAGAAAAACTATATAAGCTTGGTAGAGGATTAGACCCGTTGTTATCCTTATGTTCCAGATGGTTCCATTTTAGTCCTTTTCTTCTTCAACTCTCCCTTCCTTCTTTCCCCTTTCTTTGTTTTTACCTTTTTTTTCATCCTCCTCGTATTTATCATTAGGTTCATTTACCACCGACTCCAATTAACTTGGATTAAAGATGTTGTTGATGTTGATGTACTATTTATAAAAATAAACAAAAGATCAGGACTTTAAATTTATGCTGATATATTATTTTATTTCTTTCATTTAAAAAAATATCAAAATAGAAAATATTTATTTAAAACAAAAAAAAATTTTCCCTCTTCCCTTCCCCTCCAAAACCCAACTCCCAAACACACACGTAACATCAACTATGTTTTTCTTATTGACAACTGAGATTGCGCACTTTACTCTCAAAAGTGAGTTGTGCTTTAGAGGATCCTGATCCACATTATATTCATTTTGTAGTTAATCATTTCTTCATAACATCATCATCAACAACACTTTTAACCCAAATTAATTGAGGTCGGTGGTAGATGAATTTTATGTTTCATTTAGTTGAATGAATTGTTACATATAGATGAATGTTTGTGGTTGTGATCTCATTGTATTTCCTTTTTTGGATTCCTCAGGAACAGTATAATCTATCTCTTGATAGTTGTTGCAATTTCAAGATTTCAGCATGTTGTTATGCTCTCCTTAATCTCTTAGTAGGGAGGCAATTAATTTCTTTTTGTAATTGGTTTGCATCATACAAGATGAGCAAATCTAATCGTTCAAAGGAGAAGCATGGAAAAAGCAATTGGCTTTCAGAGCATAATTGTGATGAAGATAGTGCAGCCCGTACAAGGCCATTTAGTTTTGAAGAGATTATGCTTAGAAGAAGAAACAAGGAACTGCTTGAAAATTCACCAAAAGAAAAAGAACTGCTTGAAAATGTAAAAGACCCTGCACTTGGATGTTCTTCAGAGAAAATTGCTGATCATTTTAAGTCTGCCAGAATCTATAAACATAACAAAAGTTCATCCTTTGGCATGGAGAAACATGTTTCGGAGGAATTAGTGAAAGTAAGTTCTAGAAAGAAAGTTGAAAGCACCATTGTAAAGGAAGATGATTTAACTGAAGGGAAAAGAAGGGAAAACTATATTTTGGAAACCAAATCAAGTACTGGATTAAATAATAAAGCCAGGATAACCAAAGAGAAGACTGAAAAGCAGATGTCTGGTTATAAAAAAAATGAGCGAGTTCATGATAGTTCTGAGTATAAAGCTGGAAATAAGCATTCAAGAGATTCAGTTTATAAGAATAGTTATGTGGAAGCAAATAGACCAAAATCTGAAAGGGAAATGAAGAAAAAGAACCACATTGGAGAGGATGAGAATCATAATGAGTATTTTACTGAAAAGAGGCATGACAAAGATAGAGATAATAGGTGGAAATTGAAAAATCGGCTAAGCAATGACTCTGAAGAAGTACCTGAAAAGAAGCATTATAGAGAATTAGATAAGGATAAGCATGCAGGGGGTAGGGCAAAATATGAAAGGGAAACCAAGAGAAAATACCGAAATGGACATGATGAAACTCAAGACAGGAATACATCAAGAAAACAAGATGCGGTGAAACATCATAACATGCACATTTATGAGAGGAAGGAGAGGCGGGTAAAGGTGAAGTCTCATCATGAAGAATTAACAGCAAAGAGGAGACGTTCAAGAAGTCGAGAGCGTGAGGATAGAAGGTCCCCTTCTTTTTCACTAAGGGAGCAAAAACATACTTATCAAGATGGAGAGTGCAAAGAGTTGTCGATGCATTCCTTGAAAGATAGTTCTAGAAAAAAGAACCCTGATATTGATAGAAATAGAGTATCAACTAATGGTTCAAGTGGTCACCATCATCGACATGGTGGCTCTACAAGTGGACTTGGTGGGTATTCTCCAAGGAAGAGGAAAAGTGAAGCCGTTGCTAAGACTCCTTCCCCATCTAAGCATTCTGTTGAGAAGAAACGTGCTGGATGGGATCTTCCCCCTGCAGAGACAAATAATCCTTCTGCTGTTGTTTCTTCAAGTTTTCCAGTGTCAAATTGTGCTGTGTTGTCCGACATGCATGATGTGGTTTCGACTAGTTCTCTTGATCTAGGCCTTGTGAAGCCTTTGCCTGTGTCTTTTCCAAATGATGTATCAACAGGGAAGAATACCAACATTGATTCTGTCCAATTGACACAAGCTACCCGGCCTATTAGAAGGCTTTATCTTGAGAATTTACCTGCTTCTGCATCTGAGAAAGCTGTGATGGATTGTTTCAATAACCTCTTGCTCTCTGCCCGTGTAAATCATATCCAGCAAGCTCAACCATGCATCTGCTGCATTGTGAGTTTGTAGTGCAAAATATGAAAATTTAGTTTTTGCCCCTCTTATGAAGCAATGGGTTTGAATTTGTTCTTTTATATATTTGCTGCAGTTACATAAAGATAAGGGGCAAGCACTTGTAGAGTTCCTTACAGCTGATGATGCATCAGCTGCTCTTTCTTTTGATGGTAGTACGCTATTTGGCTCCATTGTGAAAATTAGACGTCCCAAAGACTACATTGAAGTTGCAGTAAGAATGAAAACCTTATCTATCCATTCATTCTTTCATTCGTATCATATAACTGCAACTATAACTGTTAATATAATAGCTGTTAAAGTGTTTGATATTTTTCTCTTGAGTTAGATTTGTATTTTTGCTTCATTATAGATATTACATTCTAGTATTTCCTCTACTAAAATGTAGTTGATTTTCTCAAAAACTGTGCAATCATTTATAGAGAACTGTCGGATGAAACTATGAAAGTTGTCTTACCACTTATTTTGCTTACTTGTACCTGCTTTTAATTGGCAAATCTTTTCTGTTTTTGTTTGATTTTGGTTTGCTTATTGATGCTGTGTTGATAGTGATGTTTCAATTTGAAAAGATTCCATTATGCTTGTGCGTTCTTCTATCCTTTTGTTTATGTGTAGGTTTCTTGAATTTTATGACATGATCATTTTACAATATTTTTGTTTAACTTTGCCGATAAAAAAAAAACAATATTTTTGTTTAAAATGGATAATTTATCCTTTGATAAATGAAGTTTCGGATTTTTCTGAGTAATATATGGTTGTTTTTAAACTGAATAAAACTATTTCCTATTTAAAAGGGAAATGAAAAATATGCAGCTATATCTCTTTGCCTAAATTTTATGTTTATGTTACATTAATCTAACTTCCTTTTATAGATACCTGGTAGTTTGTCTTTAGGATGGTGAATAATAAAAAAAAGCTTTATGGTTCCTAAATTCCTATTATGTGTGCATTTATGAATTAAATACAAGTATTTGCTTAGGTTTTGTGTAATTGTTCGGTATTATATTTGTATTAATCAATGCTGTAAATTTCCATTAGTTGCCAAGCTGCACATTACATTCAATGGATCTTAGAAGACCCGGAGATTTGCAGCATGAATTTCTTTGTGAACTTTCTATTTCAAAATCTGTCAAAATTGTACGGAAGCCCAAATTAAACAAAAGCTTTCTCTGGTGATGTCAAAAGCCTGTGACATGCATGACCCTGGTTGTATCCATATTGGATTAAATATTTAATGATTGAAGTTGGAGATGTTTTCCTTTTTCAACGCTTGACTCCTATATCCTGACGATTTCATTTTTTTTTTGTTTTAAAACTTCATTGACAAAGTGTCTATTACAACTGAAAATTGGCTCTAAAATTTCCAACTACTGAAACCATTAGTGGTAAAATTGGTCTGAATCCTGAAGTTTTGTAACTTCTAACTGTTTTTCTTTTCCTCAAACTGTGAACAATCCATTGTAGAAATTTGAGATATTGATAGGAACTGATTTTTACTTTTATGAGATACACTGTAGTATAGCTCCTTACAATACGGAAACTGACTTGGTTACACAAGAAATAAAATATAGAAGCACATACAGATTTTTGAGGGTCTGCCCACCTCCCTGCCTAAACTCTTGCACAATTTTGCCTTACTGTTGCTCTTTCTGCTCTTCACATTTATCTCATCCCTCCAAGCCAAATTCTCTCGTTTCTCCTCTTTTTCACTGCTAGATGGGCATCCTGTTATGCTGCAATTGAATATTCACTATTCTTTCCCTCATATTTGCTGATTCTCTACTTCCCCATCTACCTGTTGCATATGCCCTTGTACTAGGGGGTCTATCAGATATTGTGTTACGACTGGTCTTGATCAATGAATCATTGGATTGTTTGTTGTCATACTGCAGAACCTAATATAGGCTTTAGAATTTGTTAGTTAATTTTCATCATTGGTTACCAAAAAGCAGTTTAAAGGACCCAGACTAATGGTGTGATTTTCTTATAAAGGCTTTTTTCTATCTGATTTGAGATGTTCTAAAATTTTCTGATTTATAAAATTCAAGATGTAGCTCCAAGATTATATGCTATGGAATATGGATGATATAAATAATTTTTTTCATAATTTGTTTCCATTTTCAACTTCAAATGATTTCGTAGGTGTGTTGTAAAACAGTATTTTATTTCCATTACTGACCTTCCCATCATAACTGAATGTAGGGATGATTTAAGTTATTGTGCATCTACAAAGGTTGTATCCACTCGTTTAATATTTACATAATAGTTAATGTGAACTTTTTGATGTTTTGTAATTGCAATGATGTTAGATTAGTTAGTCACTCTTGTTTTTATAGAACTTAACCTTTTCTATTATTCTGTCTACTCTCTGTCCATAAAGAAACAGATACCGAGGCTGGACATTTATAAAATTCATCGGATTTTATTGTTCTTGTGCTCTAGACTTAATTTGAATGTTTCATTTGAGAATCTAAAAGTAATGAATAATTTTTAAGTGTATGTTGTCTCAAGTTTCTGTGATGGAAAATGCAATTAATTTGAGGTGACTTTTTTCACTATTTCTAATTTATTTATATTAAAATGTGTATCCAAATTGTTTTGCCTTTCAGCTGTGTAGTTTTGCTTGTGTCTTGAATATAATTTTTGGTTTTAGTTAATTTTCCCTGCAAAACACGTCAAATTGACTTGCCTTGCTAAAGATGAGTTTATTTTGTGCATTCTTTCTCTGCTCTATAAGTTGTTCCATATTTTGTATCACTGAATTTCTTAGCTATATTATTGTATCACTGAACAGAGAAAAATACTACTAGGGGGAGAATTGGTTGTGATAGAAGAAACTTAGAAACTAAACTAGTAAATCTACACAATCTATCTCTGTTAGAAAGAGAAACTTCCTTGGAATAGCTGTGTGCTGAACACCAAAGATAGTTAATCCTATTCCAAGTCAAGTTTTGTGGAAACAGCACCCTGCCACAGAATCTTTGCCACCTAATTTTTGCAAAAAGGTGCTCCAAAGTTTAAGGACACCCACAGTGCTTGCCACGATTTTTTTTTTTTCGGATAGGAGGTGGTCGCTTTGCAATACAAAAAATATTGTTTAATGTTTCTGAGCTGGTGGCAACAAAGATTTTTACCGTGTCTTAAAAAATTATGAATTTACAACCTTTATTAGTATTAATCATGTTAAGTACAGGTATTTGACACAGAATACAGAATTACATACCATTGAACCTTCTTGTAACTGGCCTATGTATAAGTAACTTTAGAAATTGAATTATTTTAATAAATGTTTGTTTTGCTCTAAAATGTACTTTTATTTCATGGTTATGTTTTATCCAAAATAAAAAATTCATGCGGATGTAGTCAATGGTGCCTGCAGGGTAGAAAAAAACGAGAGGAAACTCGTAGAATCGTACGATGCTGCCAAGGCTTTGCAATATTCAGTGCAGACTCGCTTTCTGATCGAACTCGTAAAATCGCCGCTTAAACTCGTAGAAACGCTTGAATGTGCGTTTTTTCTGTTCCTGAAGCAAACGGTTCTGAGTTGGAAATTTTTTACTTTTTGGGCCTTTGAAAGCTTAAAAACCCAAAAGCCCAACGCTCAAAACATTGTTTTTTAAAACAGAACAACCTAATAGCCCAAAATACGTTAAGACACCCCAAAAGGCCAAAACTGAATCGACAACAGTCAAAACTGAATTGAGTCTGAATTCTCAAAAAACGAAACCTCTTCATTTTCTTTTTCTCTGTTTACGCACAGCACAAGGCACTGGCCGTGAAGGGACTGAAGGCACAACCTTCCTTCTTCTCTTTCTCTGTTTTCTGCGTGCAAATATAAGTGTTTTTTTAATCATTATTTTACTATGTTAGATGCATATATAAGAATTTATATGCATATACTTTAATTTTATAAGTCTTGTAGAATCTACATTTCAAGTTATGATTTCACGGTTTACGATTCTGTAACCCTTTTCCGAGTCGGGTAGAATCTCGTTTTTTACTACCATGGCCTGTACCATACATTAGTTTGATAGTTTTTGTTCTCAGAAGAAAACTAACGACCCTAATTGGCAACTATCGTGTTGAAGTATTGTCATGATGCACATTTTAGTTGACAGGATAATTGTGATGCTTGTGTATCTTTCCCCACTGGATTTTTTCTACTGATATACTCATACAAATGAACCAAAAGGTGGGTAATATTGCATTTGTTGCAAATAAATTTTGTTTTGTCATTTGTGTGTGAATTTATGCTTGAAGAATATAACAAGAGTATTAGAGCCTAATTTTGGGTTATAGATAAACAACGTGATAAAAAAATTATAATAAAAGGAAACAATTTCTAGTTTAATTTTGTTGTCACTGAAGAATTTTGTGTGTTGGTAAGTCTTATCTTTTAGAGGCTATCTTGTCCTCAGCCTTGAAGCCTTATATCTGAACTTAGCCTGAAAGACACAATTCCAATCCTCTGGGTAATGCTGGTTAGGGTGTACTTAAATAACTTAGAATTTTGTTTCATGACATATTCAGTGATAGGTTTCTTGGACATTTGTACAATAAATTCATATTGTTCATAACCAAATGCTAGAAACTGCTTCTGTAGCTTCAAGAGCTTTATAATTCACATGGAGTGATCTGCTTGTTCCATTTTATGAGATATTTTCTGACCCTAGTATTGGAATCTTTTAAATAGGATGTTTATATGGGGTATTTCGTAATACACAGTCTGGATGGTGATGAAGCTGACTCCTAATTAAGAAGACTTCCAGGTGTATTGGCAAGTTTGATGCGTTACCAGGATTTAGCTGGCCAATGTTTCAGGGTTATTGTTCTAGGCTGCTCTGACAATGCTATTTATGGTCTCATGCTTTGTTTGTTATATTCAGCATGTATGTTCTATGGGTTGCAAGTTATTTCTGAGTTTCTTCTGTTACTCTCGGTTCCAGTCCCTGCTTTGTACTTTTCCTTGGGATCCTGATTTATCTTCATATCAAATGTCCCTAGGCTTGAAAATCTGGGTTATGTTGCGTGCTGAAAACATGCCATCGTTGATTAATTTAGATGAAGTGCATCTTAACTAAAACAGCACAAGGTGTATTCACCATTCTGTACTTGCTATCTTCTCCCCTTTCAGATAAAATTTTATGTGTTGATTTTCATCACTTGACACACAGTACAGACTTTGCTCGAAGAAGCTTGCTTAATTTGGAGTATGTCTACATAAGTACAGATTAATCTAAATGTTCTTTTCTAACTGTAGTTAATTTTAATACACTAATGTTATGTACTTATTACGAAAGCTTAAAGGAATGTAGAGTGTCTTAAGCTGCCCTCTAATATTCCATCCTTACATGGCATCATTACTGAGGTTGAATATACTTTTGTAACTTAATTGCTAAAGGGTGATTTGATCTCTATGGTTATTCTGATCATTTTGTTTATGATCACAAGATCATTTTGACTTTGTGATAGAACAAGTATGCTGTTTTGCAGGGATTTGCCACATGCCACTTAATTGCATGACAAAAAATGCGATTATTTTGGTTCTGTTAGATGGAGGCCTCCATTTTATGTCTTAAATTTTTTTTTATACTGTGCAGTGTGCAGGTTGTCTTTACATCTGAAAACTTCATCAAAAGAATAAAATTTCTTTTCTTTTTTGCTATGTTATTTGATAGTATTTGCTGTGACTATGCATGGTATTAATGATCTGATATGTGGCAACACTAATGAATTGGTATTTGTTGAGGCAGTATTTGTAAGGAAAAAACATTTTCAATTTAATTATCCTTTTTCCTCAATCACCTAGAGAAAACAAAGGAAACATCTTGTTCTTTGACTTTTATTTTAATCTCTGGGTTTCTCTTACGAGGATTCTAACCTGTGAAAGAGGAAGCTGTTTTTATGTCGCATAATTTATTTTGTGTATACATGGAACAACTTCTCTAAAGAATACTATAAATTAAATGTATAATATTGTATGTGCTTAGATGTTGGGTATTCATTTTTTTTTTTTGGGCACATTTCTGATTTAAGTGAGAAGTTGTTGGCAGGATTTTGTATTGGTGGCTAATCTTGTGTTTTTACATTTTTGTTTGTTGTGTTACTTATGTTGCTCGCTTTCTTTATCTTAAAAGTACGGTTAATGTCAACTGATCTTAATTTTTTTATATTATTTCTATCACTCAATATTACAAACTAATGCCTTTTTGTAAGATTTACAATTCTAAGGTATATTGTGGTTATCATTCATGTAGCAGGTTTTCAGACAATTGCTATTTTCATGCAGACTGGTGAACCAGCGAGATCAGTGGATGCTGCTGTCACAATAAGTGATGTCGTAATTGATTCACCTCACAAGGTATGCATGCAAAACAATAATTTTACTTTCGTATGTGTGAGTGTCAATTTGAATGCTTAGCATGCACTTTTCTCTTACATGCATGGTTGAATCGCACATACTCTTTTCACTGCATGGTTTCATCTTTTTGTTGCACAGTGGAATGTGACGTTTCACTGTGGTAAATGAGTACTGTTAGCCGTGAAACTATTCCCAAGACGGGGATCGAACCCCAGTCCTTAGTTAAGGGGACACAAGTGCCGAATCACTTTTGTCTCTTTATTTATACACAACTTTTGGTTATGCATTTATTTATACACATGTCTAACGGTTGACATAGACATTGATTATAGGACAGTAGAGTACTGTTATACTAGCAAGAATGTGGCACTTTATAACATTTAGGTAAATAATATTTGAGTGACTACGAACCGTGTTATTGCTTTAAACTTGTACTGGTTTTGCTGCTCTCGTACTCATTCATTGTTTTTAGGCTTAATTGCTTTGGTCACTTTAGTTTGAAATTTGTTCAATTTGGTCCCCAAGTTTTTTGACGTAATTAAGGCATTCCATTTTCAAAATTAAGCAAATTTGGTCCTATTGTCTATTTTTTCTACCCAATACCTTGAAGTTGAGGACGAACCTTGACACAACGGTAAAAAAAAGTTGTGCCTTGGTGATTTGTTGGTTATGGATTCGAATCTGGAAACAGTCTCTTTGCATATACAAGGGTACAATATTCCTCCTCCTTACTGTCGCAAAGAGAGGAGTCTCTGGGCAATGGGTACATAGTTTTTTTTTTTTTTTTTTTTATAGTTTTAATAAAATCTTCAAGTTAGTATTATTATTTGTATTCAAATATTTTGGGGGTTGATGAACTTATGATGGATTTGGGATGTGAAATAATTTTAGAAGTTTAATAATCAGAAATTTAGTGAAAAATTGCTAAAGTCATAAACCCCCAAATATTTGAATAGAAAGTAATAATTGATCTGAGACCCTGCAGAATTTGCAAAAATGGATCATAATGAAACGAAACTGTGGTAAAAGGAGAAGAATCCTTGCAGTCTGAATATTTGAAACGGACTTACAATTACAAATTCTCAAATCTTCAGTGAAGAAATTATGACTTTTTCAGCAGATAGAGATGTTTCGTTAAAACAATGAAACCCAACATCTTGTTAGTGCAGTAATATAGGCTTTGGCACTGGAAACAACAACATTCATTCTCGCTCCAGTTCAACTATCAAAAAAGTGGAACACTATGTCCATGGATCAATAGAAAGATTAAGATACACCGAAGTAATCCACTTTTATCTAAATGTTTGAAGATCAATTTCTCCTGTTAAAGCATCATCAGTTTTTTATTATTTTTATCATTAGTAAATTATCATTTTTCTTATTTGCAAATTATCGTTAAAATAAAATTTTATTAACCAAAGTAATTTTATGTAAATTAATTTTATACAAAATTATTTTATAAACATACTTTTTCATTAAAAGAGATAATTATTTTTAAACATAATCGTTTTTAATTTTTTTTAACCTAACATTTAATTTAGAAAGAGCTTTTTAGTTAAAAAAAATGAAAACTGACAAACAACAACTTCTACCTTTCTTTAAGTTCATATTTTTAGTTTTAATTTAAAAGTAGCTTTTAAGCAGGAAAAAACTTGGGCTACATATATCCTAAAGTATTCATCTTGCATTCTTGCTTGATCAGACTGTTTAAGTTTAAATTAATTTGTTCATGTTTTTCTGTAGCTAATTGGCTTATTTTTAGCTCAATTAATTGTTTTTCTAATGATTGTATCTTATTATGTTGTGGCAGATCTTCATTGGTGGAATTTCAAATCATCTTTCTTCAGAGATGGTAATTATTAAGAAATGAAAATCCCTTCTTTTTCGAAATCTAACTTTTTAAGACCTTTTGGTTTTTTGGTACACCATCTAGAAACTAAATGTTCTTACTTAAGCTTTTATGTGACTAAGGCCTATTTATTTTTCATATTTTCTTCTCTAGCTAATGGAGATTGCTGGTGTGTTTGGATCTTTGAAGGCTTACCACTTCGAAACGAAGGTCAGCAATGGACCATGTGCTTTTCTCGAGGTAAGGCTGCATTTCTTTCTTATTTATTTTTTAATAGTTTTCTTAGCTTTTGTACAATAGAAGCATTATTATTTACACTTACCTGCTTGTGTACCAACCTGAGCAAATCCCAAGTGGCTCAAGGGTCCATTTGTAAATACTTATGTTAGAAAGAAATTATGTAGACGAGGTATTTTGTGTTTTTCATTTGTAAATATTTCTTTTTTCCCCCTCAACTTTGTCCATTGATATTTTCTAAAATCCTCCATCTGTTGTGTACTTTTCATCATTGTTTTTACAAAGTCAGTCTCTGTTCAGCTCCAAGTGCAAAGAAAAGAAGAAATATTTTTTCTCCTGCTAGGGTGTGGGGATGGGATGTTGCCCTGGAGTAAGAAATCTTCTTCAACAACTAAGACGACCATTTGTGTGCCTTTTGAAGCTTCTTATGTTTTCTTTAGTTAAGTGGCACTGTCATTTTAAGATGATGATTCAAGCATTCTTTTTCTGAGCCAATTGAATGGTCTTCGAAAACTCAAATCAGTAATTGGGCCATTCCTTGTAATTCCAGCTGACAAACAAAATCATCAAAATTAACCTAATTAAACTGCTGCCTTTGGGTTGGTTTTTCATGGGTGCACACAATCCTGGAAAAAGTACTTACTGAGCCATTCTCTTTAGGGCTTTTGGCGGTTAGACCCATTATGTGCTAGGGATGTGACTCCTTTAAAGTGGGGTGCGCTATAGAGGGAAACATGCTGAGTTATATCCTTCAATCCAAAAATCAAGTTATTAGAGTTTAATAATAACTCAACGCCTTTTGGTTTAAAGTGCATCCTTAGTTTAGAAGAGTCTAATTCAAGTTAAAAATGTAAACAGTATAATGGGTTGGTTTTTGGATTTAATTTTTATGAATTTTGCCATATTATGGTTCCCTCTTATCTATATGAGCTCTTGCAGAAGCTGTTATTTTTTTCTTTAGTATCCTTTTCAATTCTAAGATGAAAAAATCTAAAAGCATGTATACTATTATCTGCTATTGTTATCTTTCCTATTGTAATCTCTTTTTTGTTTTTATTAAACACTGATTTGAGCCATCTGTTCAGTACGTGGACCACTCTGTTACCATCAAAGCTTGTGCGGGTTTGAATGGTATGAAGCTGGGAGGGGAAGTACTAACAGTTCTGCAGGCTATGCCTGATGCATCACCCTCGGTAACTTTGCCATCCACTCATCCCTTTAGTCTTATTCTAATCCTTGGATATGATTCTTTGATTGCCTTTGAATTGTATCCATAATTTTTTACATAAATAAAAATATTCCAGGAAAATGCTGGTGAATCACCGTCTTATGGGGTTCCAGAGCATGCAAAACCACTGCTCAGAAGGCCAACACAAGTACTAGAGATTAATAATGTGGTATGCAATTTTTTATTTAGCTTTTGAGATTATTGTTTCGTTCAATTTCAGTGGGCTCTTTTTTCCCCCTTTCTATTTTTTGAAGTGTCTGTTAGCTGTAAAAAAGAAAGTTATTGTGGTGAAAAGGGATTGTTTTGTATGATAGAAATTCAATTTTTTAATGCTTTGTGTTAAAATGAAATTTGTCGTATAAATCTTATTGTTTGGCCTCCTATCAAGAAGGTCAATTAGAAGGAATGGAGGGGCTGTAAGTGATTTAGACCAGAGAATAGCTGTTACTGTGGACCACAGTTCTAACTTCTAACAGACTTGTCTGTTGGACAATTGAGAGCATAATCAGTGAGTATGAGGGAAAATAAATAACGGAGAAGTGGGAGAAGGGTCTGTTTTGGAATTTTGTTAGAAGATTGGCTAGGAGATGGAAGACTCTTCAATTTCATGGATTAATGCAAACACTCTGTATACTAGAGTTCTAGCTTTCTCATACTTGAATCTGAATCATCTTGATTTAGAGCAAAGTTGAGAGAGCAATTCACTTTAAAGATTCCTAATTTATTTTAAATTGTAATCTTTGGCTGATTCAATTTCTACCAGTCTTAGTTTCAAGTAGACTAGTTGCCTGTACTTAATCCACATTTTGATGATGGTTGTCTTTCATATGAAAAGGAGCACTAGACTTGTAAAAATCTTTGTTGGGCTCTTGCTTAACATGTGATTGCTTTGTGTCAAATATATGCTTTTCTTTTAATATTATTGTTAGTTACATCACATATTTTGATGATTTCTGTTTGTGTAAAATATGAATAGTTTGCAGCAGACACTATTTCGTCTTTATCTGACATGGCAATTGAAGAAATTTTGGATGATGTACGGTTGGAATGTGCAAGGTCATAAATCAAGCCAGTATTTGTTTTTTTCTCTGGAATTATTCATAATTTTAAACTTTATAAATTATACACATTTATTGTATGTAGTCTTTTTTGATCTTGCAGATTTGGGACTATTAAATCAATTAATGTAGTCAAGCATAGCAGTGGCGAGAATTTAGCAACCAAATTAGAAGAATGTGAAGTCATAAACAAAGTGGATGCTAAAGAAGTTTCTCAAGACTCAAACTGTATTACTAATAATACAGAATCTAGTTTTTCTGACAAGGCTGCTTACCCCAAATTTGAAGGAACAAATGGGATGGAAATCCATGATAACAATGAAATGGAAGAAGATAAAGTTGACGAGGGTAGCTGGGTTAACGTTGATAAAAATGCTGAAGTTTTTGACTATAAATCATGTAGAGAACACGTGGATGATACAGCAGTTGATGATGTGGGGGATAAGAGTATACCTTGTAGTATCATTCAAGAATTTCCTGATCAACAAGATACCCCCAATGATGGGCCAGAATTTTATGTTAAGATGGTTGCTAACGATATTCATGCGGATATTGAAAATAATATGGAATCTAAAGACACAGTTTGTGCATTTCAGGAAGGCTTTTCTGAATGGGATAACAGTGCTGAATTGGTTGGTCCCCAAAAGAGCATTGACATGGAAGATGATATTTATGGTCATGTATTTAAACCAGGTTCTGTTCTTGTTGAGTATGGAAGAGCTGAAGCATGTTGTTCGGCAGCCCATAGTTTGCACGGACGATTCTTTGATGACAGAATTGTGACGGTGGGATATGTTGCTCTCAGTCTATACAGATCAAGATTTACAAAATGAGCATTTCAAAGCAGCAACAGGTTATATGATGAAACATCAAATTGTATTTTTGCATGATTGTGGAAGAATAGATTAATCAATCTGATTGGTTATGCCAGCCTGCTTCCTGGACAGCTTTTTAACTTTCAGATTTACACTGCTGATGTTTAGTATTTCAACATTTGGAGTGGGTAAAAGCTTAACTGAGCAATGTCGATTTGAGGAAAATGCAGTATACATACATCAAGTTTGTAACTGCAGACTATATGATGATTTGTTTTGCAAATCGGGCATATGATGATTTCTTTTTTGTACGTTTAAATGGTAGTTACATTTCGAGCTGGTGGTCTTATGCTATTTGGCAATATTTTGTGTACATGGTTATGTTGCGTTACAAACTGATTCTTGTATCGTAGTTATTTTTAGATGTTGGTTACAGGGCCATACTTTCTATAAAATTTTTTGACATTAATCTTGAATCACCGTAACATTATAAAACTTTTTTTTTTTTACTATTTATTTGACAATTATGTTACTCAGAATCTTGGATGATATCTGTTATGAGGGACACATGCTTACAGAGAGATTGATGCACACACTATTGTAAGTTAGGATCTTTGGAATAAATTTGATAGAAGGAAACGATCGCCTATATTTTATAAGGGGTTTTAAGTTGATAAGAATAAGTCATTATTTCTTTGAAATAAGTCGAATCAAACATTGACTACGGAGTTTATTTGTTCAGTTAAGTTTATCATTAGAATGATCAATGACATTGTTGGCCAGCAATATGAACATTTGCTAGAAACCTAATATTCAATTTAATGACGCCTAATGGTGTACATGTTCTTGATGCATTTGATTGTAAAGCTATAACTAAATGAAGTTGGAGTTCAAACTCCAAAATTTCTTAAACATTCAAAGTAGTACTTGTTACCTATTCATTTATAATTTGGAGCAGGCCATTTTTATAGCTTTGCGCAGGATGACACTATTTTATATGCTGCATTTCTTGTTGGTATAATGTTAACCATTAATCATAAGTTCACAATCCCCTCCCATATAGTTAGATTCTGGCCAACAGCCATATGTTTCTAACATAGGAATTTTCATATATGGGTCGTAGTCATGATTGCTCCATCAGATTGCACCATTATGAGTACAAAAAGAAAGTTGAGTGTATATGTTGGATCTGTATGCTTCCAACATTAAGGGAGTTCAAAAAAGAAAAAGACCAAATCTTATACCAGTTATATATAAATGCTCCAAATGAGTCAAAGGCATGTTAGAACTTAGAAACATGGTCGATCAATCAGCTCCAGTTATACAAATCTTCAAAAAAAAAAAAAAGAAAAAGAAAAAAGTAAGCAACTAATATTTGAGGTAAATAATTCTAAAAATGTTTCTCTTAGATATCACAACATCTTATGAGATTTGAACTTAAACATAGTTCAAATGTTAGAAGTTTAAATATTAAAAAGATAATAAAAAAATAAGATCTCAATAAATTATTTCTCAATTTATAAGAAAAAAAATAGAATCAAAAGGAGAAAAGTTATCAATAATATATTTGAACATAATGGGAAATGAGAATCATGAAATTAAAACCATTCAATAATATTGGCAATGAAATATTTGACCAAAATTAGAAATTGACTTAGATTCAAGATCACTCAATTGAAAATATGAGGATTTTGAACATGAGCTCAAACCCCAAAAATGGTTTTAGTGGAGCTGAAGTCTAAATCACAGAAAATGGAAAATCTATTTAATATGAATTGATGTTTGTGAATACTAAATAGTGCGTGCGAATACGTGGCTTGCTGTGCAACCCAAAAAAGAGAACAAAAGAATTGGTTCGGGTTTCTTTCTCTTTAGGGGCTTTTTTTTTTTTTTAATACCATTTGAGGACAAATTTTTAAAAAATTCTTAATTGGGGTAAGTCGTGCCATGTGGCACGACTTCTATTTTTTTAAAAAAATTGGTTGCTAAATTTCGATCGCTAATTTTGTCGCTAACAATATTTTGGTCCAAAAAGTGTTAGTGACTGAATTAATGATCGAAATTAACAACTGAATTAACGATCGAACGATCGAAATTAACAACTGAATTAACGATTGAAATTAATGACCAAATTCTAGCGATCAATTTTTATTTTTTTTTTAAAATAGAAGTTGTTCCACGTGGTCCGATTTACAACCAAATTGTATAAAAAAAAATCCCTAAAGCAAAAAAATCCATTGCTTCGTGGTAACAAAGATACAATTCTAGGAATAAATTTAAAATCATTGTATTTTGATCATTGGTTGAAATATTTCTGAGTTACCAAAACAAATAAAAAAAAAAAGAAGAAAAAAGATAATTCATTTTACCCACTAAATATGGTAATGCATATTTGGAATCATAGGACGCTTATCTTGAATCACTCTGTGGATGTAATCACATACATAAATTAAATGACTATTCTTTTTCCTTCCAAATTTTATCTAGCCTTATCTTTCAACGCTTTTATGTTTGAAGTAATTTGCTGAACAAAAAGAAAATGTTTGATGTAATTTTATCTTCTGACGTTACTCCTTGCTTAGTCATAGTCATTAGGGAAATGATTGGTGCATAATCATTTGTACATAATTAGCTAGATCACGAGTCTTTTTTTTTATAATAATAAAAACTTATTCAAATTAATGTGAAAAGAATTGTAAGGAATGCTGAATTTATTTACGTAAAAGGAGTTTTTTGTTTGGTATTGAAAGGGCATAAGGAGAAAATTTAAATATAATGTTATCTGTATTTTTATTATGACTTTTCAATTAAAATTATAATTTCACTTTGTTAGTAAGGTCAAATTCTAATTTTGATTAAAAAAATACGATATGAAATTACGTATCTTAATTTGGTCTTATATATAAATAGGATCGTACTAAATAGTAAATACTAATGATTTTAAGCCAATATTAAGTTACTTTAGCTTATAAACTGATAAATAAATCTTACAACAATTAATTTCAAAGGGTTGATCAAGCAAAACAACTTTAAGTTCTTCTATAAGCTCTATTTAAGCCTAGAAACTTTTTCATGTAAAATTAAACCAAAATTCCATGTTAAAAACCAAGGACTAGCTAGGGTGTGTTTAATTTTTTAATTTTGAGTTACATGTATTTATTAATAATTGAAAAAAATATTTTATTTCCCAGTTACTATGATTTTAGATTATTCCTTGCTCTAAGGAAATGGTAGAAACAAGACTCTCTTGTTTTTATCCTTTTCATAATACTAATAAAAACACATCAACTACAAATTAATAAAAACATAAAATAAACACCACCTTAATTGCATTGATACTAGCCCTAACAACATTTTAATGCAACTAATATATAATGTATGGTCACGGTAGTGTATCAATGTCTCATGATGAAATTCATGTCATGATGGCGTCAATATCCAATCCATGATGACTTTGTAGCCCAACATCATAATGAAACTCCCACATAAATAAGCCACTACATATGAATTAGGAAGAACCAGACCGTAGAACCAAGTTTGTAGTTGGATAATCTACAGAAGAAGAACTGTTAATATTCTTTTGAAAGCTCTGGATATGGTGTGATATAGCTAGCTAGTGTCCCATTATATCTATCAATCGTTGACCTCAATTTCCATACACATTAATTCTGGAGCAATTCAAGTGCATAACTTTATCTGATGTCATAATTTGAATGCTTCTCACTGTAAACTCTTTAGTGGGGTTTAGTGTATCACATGCTTTACATAATGTACTAACAAATTATAAGATACTAGTTGATAATTTTCATGATATAAGCCAATTTCACATCAAAATTATTGGACAACTTTCCAATTCATGGAATGTTTTAGATCGGTCACATTTTTTTTCTTGAGTTAGAAATTATGATAATTCTTTAATCTATTAAATTAAAAATTAATTTTATTTGAGATGTGTGACTGTTATTAATTAAAAAAAATTGTATATAGAGATAATCGAACTTAAATTTTTATTTAACTAAATAGATTATTATTTTTTATATATAAACACAACGAAATTTTATATTAGTTCACTATGAATTTTCTCAGATCGTATATTATATAACAGAATTTTTTCCCTGGTTAATGGCTGGAGGGAACATGTATGCATCCGAAGTTGGAGTTAGGCAGAAAAAGTTAGACTTTAATAATTCAATAAACAAGAATAGGCCACAGATCTCTATAGTACATTTTTATTTTTATTTTAGCCCCTCCTTTTATTTTATTACTTACTATGGCATATTTTTGCCTTTTTGGTTTGGTTTGGTTTGGCCAAGTGGTTATGTCCCTGCCACTATTTTATACAAATTCCACTCAAAAGATTGAATAGGCCTGGCATTTGCTTATTAGTGTATAACATTAAATGATTTTCAAAGTTCCCCACTCAAATGAGAGCCCTTCAATTAATTATGCATTGTTCAACTTGATTGATTCCACCTCGAATATTCCAGACAATGAACTTTCTCAATGATGATACCTTTAGTAACAACATATATTTAAGGCTCTATAGCCAAAGAAAAAGAAAACATCTGGCCCTGGCTCATTTCTCTCTGCACCAGATTTTTGTCCCTACACTTGGAGTTTGAAGTTCTTTAAACAGAAAATAAACTAATATATAATTGCGAATTTGCTGATATGCATAGAAAGGCCAGAACTTGATACAAGATGGAGTTAGCAATAGTTCTTTTTCAGAAGAGTTAAATATAAAGATAAGAATATATATTAAAATATTAATATATTTATACAAAAAAATATATTAAATTTAATTAATAAGTAAATTATTTACAGTAATTAATATTTATGTAAAATATAAAATAAAAACAAAAGAGAGTATTTCTGGGGTCGTATAAAAAACCACAATAAAATAACACTGACATATCTTTAAAAATATTATTTTTTTTAACATCCGTTTAAATCAAACAATATATTTTCTTAAATAATGAGGAGATCAACCATTGTAGTTATTATTATTATTTTCTCAAATAAAATTAAATATAATTTTATAGTAGTTATTAATATAATTATCTCTTTTTGGGCTAGTCAAGGCCACCCAATTTGAACATATATTAATTGTGGATTTAATTTAACAAAGAAATTATAAGCCAATTATTTTATAAAAAGAATTATTATTTTTTTAATTATTAAATTGTACTTTTATACATATCTGTGTGATTTTGAGGTCTGTGATCATATATCTCTGAGTAGGAATTCGTAGTTGGTATCAAATTGTAGAGGAAAGCTAGGTTATTGGATATTTTAGAGAGTAATGATGTGAAAGGCTCATTGTGTGAATCATGCATTCACTAGTTGAGACTATGCACTGATGGCATGTGTTCCAGAGATATAAGAAGTTACAGACTTTAATTTGGTACGCTGGAGGATGATAGGATCTAGTTAGAATGTATAATATCAAGTTATGCCTACGGTCAGGGTAACTGACTTGAGAATAACAACATGATATTGAAGATGGTGTCGTATGTTTATTTTGTTGGGGGGGTGTATACATGGATCCATACGAGTTGTTCAAGTCTTTCACTTGATATTTGGTTACCTAGCTAGCTATCGTACGTTAGTATTACTTTCCATTGATATTGACCACTTCTCCACTTGAGGGTTACATTCGAGTTGCTTCTGCCCCATCACACCACCTCTTGAGGACCATCAAATTGTCAACGCTCATGTCGTACCTTTTGTACAATACTTTTATCTGCCATTGTCACCATTAATTAGCTATACATGTACCATACTCGTCTTTCTAATTCTCGTTCGTTTTCACCTGTCTATATATAAAGGTAGTCTTGCCTAATGGATGGTTGAGCCTCACCTGTTTTACTAGTAGTTTTAGGCAACCTTATCATGGGGGATAGTTAATTTCCAAATAAATATATTGGTGGATTTTGAAGAGACAGACAATGGAGAGGACCTTTTTTTAGCTTGTAGTGTCTTTTGACACTTTTAATTAATATATAATAAATTAATAGGTTGTCCATATTGTTGTTACATAATAATTTAAATTTTTATTTAACAGTAGAGATTAAAATTAAAAAAAAAGACTAAAATTAAAACAAAAATCTTTAAAAGATTACAAAAATAATTTTATAAGGATCAAAAGGTTATTTAAGTCTAAAATAAATAAACTATACTTATTTATAGTACTAGAATTGTACAATGAAAAATATAAAAAATAAATAAAGACAAACAGTAAATACCTAAGAAATAAAACAAAAAAAAGATAATCAATATAGTTAAGGTAAAATTTTACACTTGTTTTCAATCTAAGGTGGGGTCAATGAAGAATAACCTATGCTTTGATTAGATAATATTTCAAATGGTATTTTAAGTGATTATTAGTTGGAGAACTATTGAGGTGCACTAAAGTGAAGAGGTACAAGTGAAGATACTATGCAAAGACTTTAGGATTCATTTGGAAGGAAGGAAAGTGAAAGAAAAGAAAATTAAGAGAAAGAAAACAAGTATAACAATATATTTTTTTTCTTTATTTGATTGAAGAGAAAATGAAAAAAAAAAAAGTTGATTTCTAAAAGCAAAAATTAAAATTTTTCTTCCCTTTTAATTTCAATTTCAATTTTTTCTACTCATTTTTCTCTCTCTACCAAATATAGGATTAATGTTCAAGTAGTCAACACAAGTTTGAGGTAGCACTAATATGAATATGAGTAAGAGTGCATATCTTAGAATAGGAGTAATGTTGATATTTATGAGTATCGATATTTGAATATCCCGATAATGTAATGTCATTACTGTTTTTTTTTTCTCTCTCTCTCTCTCTGAAGATATCTACACTCAAGGGTGTCCACATTATTTTTCCTATATTTTTAGGCATATTGTGTCTGAAATGGATACCTATCCGAATCAGGTGATTTCCTAAGCATAGACTAGGTTCTAGCAGGGGAATAGGGAGCAATCACACTTATTTTGAGATAGAATGAGTCACACTTATTTTGAGATAGAATGAGACATTTCTTAGACTTCACGCTACTTAGCAAAAAAACTGTTCTGAAAAAATGCCGGAGGCTATCTTAAAGTTATGGTGTAGCTCGATCCTGGTAGGCATTAAAATACTTTTGGACTAAGCCCTTTTTTATACAACCTTAGTCCAATTTGGAACAATTTCCATTATGCTTGGATATAAAAGTGAAACTTGGCATGGTTGGATTGCTGATGAGGAGTGTAATGGTGGATCAAAGGTCTTTTTCATTTGAAAAGATGTTTTTTTTTTTTTTTTATGATAATAGCTATGAATATGGTTTTGGATCCACTTAATTGTACTTATCATAGTCACATCCAAAGATTCAAAGTATACCCTCGAAGTACCAGCAGCCCCCAAAGATGTGTCGGGTGGTTATCCTCAGAAGAAAAAGCAACATATATATCTCTTGTTTGATTGCTCTTTCCTTTTTCTAACACTCTTCTGGTGGGTGGGTTGGCCAGTTGGAGATTGCATTTTATGAGCAGCCTCTTAACTGATCGATTTAATTATAGGAACATTAATTTTATCTTTATGCCATCGTCCATAAACATGCGGAGATAAAGGGGCTATAATTAACAATGTAGTGCTTTAATAATATTTGAGGAAAGATTCATTTGGTTTTAGGTTAGAGAAAATGAGTGTATCTGAATTTATTGGGATGTGTGATTATTCTTAGTCTAAGAGAATTTTATATATAATAAAAATCAAATACAAAATTTTTCTGTTAAATAATCATTTTTATTTATAAATACAATAGAACTTTACATCATTGCGTCAACATTTTGGGTTATTCATTTGTGGTTTAACTCTTAATGTATCGTTAGTGAGAGATACAAACAATAATTAATCATTGATTAGCCATCTTTTAACGGTTATGTTTGTGAGGGTTTTTTTTTTTTTTTGCTGAGTGGTTATGTTTAAGAGGTTTTGATCACTGAATTTTTTTATTGTTCTCTATAGTCTTTTAATTTTTTTGTCTTTATTTTTAATTCTTTTTAGGGACTAAATATAAGGATAAAAAACAAGTTAAGAAACTAAAAGTAGAAATGAAAAAAAGTTAAAAGACTTAAAACTGAAGAACTAAAAACAAACAAATCTTAAAATTTTAAGAACTAAAAAAATAGTATATCCTAAAATATTTTATTAGGAATTAAATCAAGAAAATTATACAACTATAGTATTATCCTAAATTTAAGTTAAATTTATAAGTCACCATTAATATTACATTGAAATTTGGGTGTGTAAGATCCTATGTTAGTACAGCGACACCATTGGATGCATAGAAACAGAGACATGGGGAGTGGTATTTGGTTATTCAATATTTACATATTATGTGCTAAATATAATGTAACCATTTTTCTTTCTTTATGAGACTCTGTTAGTTTGTATTAAATATTGGGGTATCACTTATACTTATACCCTTGTTATATATATATATATATATATATATATATATATATATATATATATATATATATTGATTTTACCGATAAAAAAAAGGCAGAGATAAACCAATCACACATATTTAATAAAAATGACATAAATTCCATCAAGTTACATTATATTACATGAATTTATTTTAAACAATTTAAATCATTCAAATAACGATAACTAATTAATATCATCACATTCCTTTCTCTTTTGTTTTATCTCTTTCTAGTTTCTATCAATTTAAAAATCCACCGTTTTGTGACTTACCATTTCTTGACTAACAAACCAAAATCCAATATAAGGATCTGAATCTTAGACATATTTTTGTTGTCAACACCTTTTAATCTTGCCAATAGAGGTAACTTTTGTCGGCCTTAATTATGGAATAAACAATTTTAAGATTGGCTTTGCATTGGATATAAATCATTGAATTATATATATATATATATATATATATATATGTGTGTGTGTGTGTGTGTGTGTGTGTGTTTCTGCATTATGAGATTATCATGTTGACGACTTCAACTATAGGGAAGAAGAAAGGAAATAGCTAGGAATTTAATTAAGACAAATTGTATTTATATAATCCATCCGTCTAATTTTTTATATAACAAAGAGAAAAAAGTTTGAGATAAAAAATTAATTTAATGAAAAGAGATAACAAAAAATATATATATTTAAAAAGTGTATTAGAAAAATATTAGGTTTAGTTACTTATTGATCTCTATACTTAATTATGTTTTAGTCTTTCCATATAGAAACTACTTGTTTTAGTTTGTATTCATTCATTTTTAATTTGGTTTAGTCCTTATGCATATAATTTTTATTTCTTCATAATCCCTACAGTTGATCGGGCTTGTATTCGGTAAAAATAGCTTATGAGGCGTTGTTCACTAATAAATTTGAAAGTGAAAAGGTGGATATTTTTAAAGAGATTTGGCAACTAAAAATACCACCGAAAGTAATTATTTTCTTGTGGAGAGCCTTCATGAATAGATTACCCACAACGGATAATTTAATTAGGAGAAATATAGTTGTGGAGGAGGACCAATTGCAGTGTTCTTTTTGTGGGAAGATGGCAGAAAGTGTCAACCATATATTGTTTACATGTAGATGTGTGGATGAGATTTGGAAATTCTTCACTAACAAATTGGCAATATTTGGTGCTACCTCACACGACAGAACAACACTTTTGGCAACATGTGTTGGTTGGTGAGTCTGGTAAAGTGAATGATAGATGGAAATATTTGTGGTGTGCAACTGTGGGTAATTTGGAATTGCAAGAATCAATCTGTTTTCCAAAATAGAAGGTGGAATAGGGATCACATAATTCAACAGATTTTATTTTTCTCATGGGCCTGGATCAAGGGGTTTGAAGCTGATTTCAATGTAACTTTCATCCAGTGGAAAATTGATTTTGCTGCATGCATCGGGGGAGGTCCATCGTGGAGTACAGGGCACAGGATCACAAATGCACAAGGATATTAAGAGGGTTGTACTACTAAAAAAATAACTTTTAACAACCTTTACATTCCTTTTAACTATGATTGTAACATCATCTTTATAATTAACGTCATGACAGCGATTTTAAAATCATCTTTGTAATTAACAATTTCTAAGACGATTCCTCGTAGAAATCGTTTTAGAAGATGCTTTTTTTTAAAAAAATTAAAGTATTTCTAACACGAATTTATTGAAAAATCATCTTTAAAAAATTAAACTTAATTTAAAAAATACCACCACTTATTTACTTATTTTTTTACATCAGTTTTTCAAAAACTGACTTATTCAAATGCTCTGGAGGAATAGCTTGCAGGGGCACATGATTGAGGGGTGTGGCATGGGTATTGAAGATGGTTCAAATGCATTGGTGGGAACTGGGAAGTTTTGATCAAAAGATTTTGGTGGAATTTGTTGTAGTCTGTATTGTTTGATTGGAGATGATCCATTTGTGCTGGCCAATTAGCTCGTGGATTTGGCCTGGGTTAAGGGCATCACTTATTTGGAGTTGGTGGGGGATTATAACTTATTTATGGACTCTTAATGTTATAAATAATTTTATAACCTTCCTTTATGCATTTTTTTTTCTTGGTGGACAATTAATGTAATTACTTTGATGCATATACATTTGTTACATCTGGTACCTTGATTAATATTAATATTATATTTTTTGCTGACAAAAAAATTCCCTACAACAATTAAAAATTATATGTGTAGAGATTAAAATAATAAGTAGTTTTTATATGTAACGACTTAAACGTAAAGATACTGCAAGCATAGAAATCAAATGAATAATTAAACCAAAATATTATATAAATAATATAATTTATTAACTAATTACACTTTGACAAGAATATACGTTAGATTTCCATATGATCCAAGATTTTAAATATCGATTGTAATCACTTTACAATTTTATTTTGTTTGTTGATATTGTGACAAATTATAGACAAATGTGATCTATGTAATTTCAAATGCGGTTAGTTACGATCACATACAATTGAAAAACCTTCATGTTTGTACGACTCAAATTACTGCCACATATATCCTTTTTTAAAACCTTTGACATACCATTGATTTTAATTGTAATTTAATTTTCTAGTTAGAAAAAAGGGGATCATACTCAGATTACACTAAAAAATAACGTGATATTCTGTCATTTGCATACAACACACTCGAATATAGGAGAAGAATTTGGGATGAATAAGCAGCCGCTCATTTTGACAGCTAAGGAAAAAAAAAAAAAAAAACAGAGATGGTTCAATTTTCACGCATGCAAATGATATGATGCAGGTCAAACTTCAGTCTAAGGCTCATGATCATGATCTTAGCTGCTATATGTATGTATTTGCGTGTCTAAATTGAAGCAACATTCAACATTAGCAGTAACGTTTTATACCAATTTACGTCAACTTCAATTCATTAATCTATATATATATATATATATATATATATATATATATATATATATTGCATGCGTGCAAGTTTACAGAATACGTGATATTTATCATCTTTAGTATACAAGAAACGGAAATGAGAAAAAAGTAAAGCCTAATTAAAGGGTATATATATTATTATATAGTCAAATGGCATTTTATCTTACCCACTTTCATGATGTCTAATTTGCAGTTACTTGAAATGGGATATTATGCGCGCTATTGCTTGGCACCATTTGGATATGCTAGCCAATGACCATTCAGATATATAGATAAAACACGTCCTAGTGTCTTTTTTTTATTCTTCTATCAGATAATTAATCAAGATAAAAGAAAATTAAAAGAAAAGTGGAGAAGATGGAACGGAATGAATTGTAGTGGATATTGCATTATATATTGTTTTGATTATTAATAAAGTACATTTGATTGAATAAGCGACCTATAGCTAGAGGGGACCTGTTATTGGTATACATATATTGACAAATGATCTGCTCCAATGTTGAAAGTGAGCACTAAGAAGGGGTTATATATGTTACTTATTAGGGATTAGGGATACCTTAGTTTAAAGTAAACTTGATCTTATCTTAAAAATAGTATATTAAGCAAGACATGCATGAGAGTCGTACCCTGACTCTTATGAAAGGATAGAGCCATCTTATCATAGATGAGGCAATAAAACATGGCCAAACGGTCCTTTTGTGGTAACTAAGCTTATGCATCTACGCTTTAAATATATAATATTTCATTTTGATCTCAAATATAAATATATTTTTATATTTTAAACATAAATAAAATTTAATTAATTTTATCTTAATAAGATTATTTTTAAAATATTTTTTATTTAATAAGATTAAAGATTTTTTATGTTTTTTTTTGTAAGGAAATATTTTTTATGTTTGATATCAAATTATAATGAAAATTATTATTTTAAAATATTTTTAATTGAAAATGATAATTTAATATAATTAATTAATTTTCTTAATATGAAATATATTTTTTTTATTATTATTATTATCGAGACTGAAGGAGTACATATTAAAGAATTGAGTAAACCATAAAAAAATTGTGTAACAGTTAAATACAACATACCTAACTTAAATTCTAATAAAGTAAATAGATAAATTAGAAATATAAACGAAAATCACAAGTACCAAAGAAACTAAATAGTAATAATTGTAATATAAATGAAAAGAAAATTATAATATAAACGTGTATATATTTTAGTAAATATATAACAACTTTTTAGTGCTATATAGTTCATATTTCTTTTCTAGCTAAAGTAATTATAGCTAGACATTGTTCATGAACTTTGATATTCTAGCTAGTGCGCCTCTTATCCTTCTTCCCACACTGAAGACAGATACTGAGATCAAAACACCCTTAACAAATCAGATTTTCCGAAAAATACTGTACCAAAAGATTATTAACTTTCTATTTTCCAAATTGTCGTGTGACTAATGCTACTAATACTAAAGTGCACCGAAAGTAATATTCCTTAATTAGCTAAGAAAGTAATATTCCTTAGGAGAGAATCCTGCTAATAGTTATATAGATTGAATGAGATATTAAGCTTATGCATGTATAGGCTCCTGTTTGACAATTGGTCCAACCTATTTTTATGGCCTTCGGACACTCCGAGTTAGTCCAAAACAGAAATTAAATATAATAATAATAATAATAATTTAAATGACAGTTTTTTATAAGAGAAAAAAATATATGCATTGAGTATATTGTTATTCAATTAAAAATAATCATGTGATAAATTTATTAATTTTTACTATGCAACTGAATAACTGTGTGGAATTGTTTTACACTTTACATAATCATTGAGTTTTTTTCTAACTAAAGTGCAGTTATCGAAGGGAAATTATAATTTCTTGTGGTGGAAGGATTGGAGTAGATGCGCACAAGGACTTAGATTTGATATTGTGACGATGTAAAAAAAAATGTAAACAGTTACTGATACTGAGATGAAAACACCCTTAACAACCATCAAAATATTCTCAATTTTCTGCTTTCCAAATCCCGCCAGTGGTGTCCATAAACATATAGACATTATTTCCACAAGGCCATATTGACCTTATCTGCATGCTTGTAAGTTATCTCAATTAATCAAGATCAGCCATAACACCCATTAGTGTCCTTAATTAATTAATCTGAAACCGTTAGCAGCCAGCTGTAGTAGTGTCCCCACACTCACTAATCATATGTTTTCAGAGCCAGCAATTTATGGTCTTGAAATCAATTATACAATTGGCATTCACCAAAGGCCATTCCTGTGCAATCCCATTAACAGAAAGAAATGTATATGTTATATTAAGGGATGTTGTGTATTAGTGGGGAAGAACATAATTTTGGCCATACGTCATCCACACTAAAAAATCACAATTATTGTATAAAATGGCTCCACGATTATAGTTCCACTAAAACCACGTTCTTTGTCACTTGCACCGTACAGAACAACTCCACAATAGTCCAAGATCCTCTCTGGACTCTAGATTCGCCAAGTTCCTATTTGCATTTACAAACTAGGTCATGGAGATTCTCGTGGAGGGGAATCTGGACACGTGGTTTCTGGGTATTCAAAGTTGGGACAGTGATTTGTTAAATAATAATTTAGTTAATCACCACTCTTGTATATATATAAACTATCGAAAATAATTAGTGAAAATCTCTACTCTAAATGTAACTTAGCCAAACAAAGAGAGAAGTGAAAATATAATAAGTGATGATATAAGATCAACAAGGTTCAACATAATTGTTAGATATATATAGTTGAGTTTCTTATATATATTGTGATTTTCTGATTGTATGAAAAAAATTGTTGAAAAAATAAATTTGTTTTAATAATCTCTACACTTTAGGAGATTAGTCTCATGAGACTATGAAAATACCTTATTTTCAGCCAAAATAAATATTATAATAGGTACGTAATATGGTATACAAAGAAAAGAACAAATTACTTACGTATTTCTTAAATTTTTTTAAAATTGTACATGATACTGTTTTTCTTAAATTATTACACTAATCCCTTTAATACTTTAAAAAGCATTACACAAACATCCTATATTACACTAACTTGCTAATTGTTTGAAAAGTGGCAATAAAAAATGCTTTGAAGTTTTATCCTATGCTTGGTAAAGGTGAAAGAGAACAAAAGTTGAGTAAAATAAACAATAAAATAAGATGAGACTTATATTTTTATATTTTATTTTAATTTAAAATTTTCATCTTAATTCATTTTTATTATATTTTATTTCATTCTACTAAACATTACCTTAGTGTAATTTGCTCAAAAAGAAAAATAGAGAGAAACAAGTACATAGGTTCTAAACTGAGTGCAATCAATATTGTACAACTATAAAAAGGTGTTTAGAGTGTTAAAATGTCTGCCAATCATTTCTAATAAATTATATTAAATAATTTTCAAAATTTTGATTGGTAGACACTGAGAGGGAATGTAATAATTAATTTTTTATTCAAATGCTTTAGATATTTTAAAAGTTGATATCTGTAAAGTATCTACAATGAATATAATGATGACTAAGAGATAAGATAAAATCATTGTAATAAATTATGTAACACTAAAAAGTTTATTGACCTATATAGAAGGAGAAATTCTTGTATAGAGGAAGAAGTTTTTCTTTTTCCAAGCCATTCTTCATAGGATGCCCAGTCAGTTAATTTTGATAGGCTTTATTTTAGTATTTGTTTTTATCAAAGCCAATCCTGAGTTACAGATGTGTGCGTTCACTTCAGATTTCACACTTTAAAGATTCATATGCATTATGCATTTATCTTTTTCGTTGGTATTATTATATATAGATATCGATATCGATTGTGCTTAATAGCTCGCCCGCCAGTATGGGAAGACATAAGTGTTATTCTTGTTCAATGCCATCATTGGGAAGCCAATAATTTGAAAGTACTCTTGAAGAAGCTTTGAATGAATTGGAAGAGAGATGATGGATGCTTACCTATACTGTTTCAAAAGTTTAATTAAGGCTTTATTTGGGAGAGGGATTTTGGAGGGGAAGGGAGGGAAGGGAAAGGTTTAGATGGTGTCATCTTCTTGTTTGAGAGTTTTAATTTTTGAGGGAAAGGATTTGAAGATTTTTAAAACTCCTCCAAAATCTTCCAAAGTCTAAAAATTGTTGTTCCCCCAATTTGGGGGGTTTTTAGAAGGAAAAGTAATTAAAATTACTATTCTACCTCAACTACAAATTCCAAAATATATTAAAATATATTTTTAATATATTTTTACATTTAAATTATATAATTTTCATATTTAACATCTTATTAAATCTCAATTTCCCTCTCTTAATATATTTATAACTCCCAAACAAGGAGGAAGGAACTCCCCTCATTTTCCTTCCTTTCCTTCTCTTCCCTTCCCCTTGAATCTCTTTCATTTCCTTCCCCTCTTAACTCCCAAACAAAGCCTAATAGAATCGAACTTTGGCAGCTTCATCATTTAAACATCAACACATCAAGATCTGAAATGGACACTTTAATTTATTTTTGATACATAATGGACGCTTCAACTGTGACTATATGACTTGAAGCCTTGAAAGGTGCCTTGATTTTGCAGATTATTATGAAAAATTTCTATTTTGATATTTTTTGGACATTTGTTTATTTTTACCAATAAATATTATTTGTTAATTATTAATTTTTTTTAGTGAAAAAATTTAAAATCACAACATCTCTCCTCCTTCTTTTCTCCCTCAACACCAAGTCAAATTTATAACCCTTATGTTTTCAGGCATTTATAAATAGTGAAAATTAGTATTTATGGGGTCAATGTGACTTATTATAGTGAAATAATTTGTTAAACATTTTTTTCCTAATGTTAATTAAAAAAAACTTTTTGAAATATATAAACTTGTCTTTATTGCAGTCTAATAGAAAAGGAGAAATCATTTTACATATTAAAAATGATTAAACATTCTAAAATACATGAAAAATAGGTTATCATATTATATTATATTATATTATATTTCATTTCTCTCTCTCTGATTATTTGTTGAATGTTTCAAAAACTACTTAATTTTAGTGTAACTTAATTACTTAATTAAATTAATATGCAATGTCAAAATTCTTTATGTCATAATATGCCTTTATGTGTGTGTGTGTGTGTGTAATTAGGTGTTTGCGTACGTATCGGTAGCCAATTCCTACCAGATTACTATGATTATAGTTGGTAGGATATGGTTAAAACTTGCGACCAAACTTTAAAATTGTCAAGAATGTTTTTAGTTGTGTTCAAATTAAACACAAAATAACTTAAAAGCTAAGGATAAGGAATTCCAAAACCTTCCTGTTAGATAATCGTTACAGTTTTTTTTTTTGTTAAGTAACAAGTTAGCATTTTTTTTTTAACAAAAAGTTGGCATAGTTCTAAAACGAGATATCAGATGAAATGCAAAATCAAAAACATTCTTATAAACCTGTTTGACATTAATCATGGATATAAAGAGCCACGATTGTTTACAAATATGGGGGGTGTCTCTTTAGGTCATATTAAGGAAAGAAACATTATTGACATTGTCATTACCTGCGCCAACAATAAAATAAAATGAAAACTCAGTTAAAGATAACAGACGATGAAAGTTAAATATTAATTGCATTAGGAGCTTTACAATTATAAACTCCAAATAAAAAGTGTCAATCTCTATAATATATGATGTCCGGGACTCTAAAATATAGATTGTGGAAGTTGAGCTAGCATGCAGAAACAATAATTGGAGGGTCTTTCATTTAGTTCCACAACTTATTGCTCTTGCAGATCGATGGTAGCTTTTCCCTACCTCAATTATAAATTGCATTGTTTATTTTTTTTAATTGGGAATATTCTGAGTAGATACCTCTTCACATTAAAAAGTATATGTCCTTTTTGAGTCTCCACTAATAAGGAAAAGAATGCAAGTAAATGTTGCGGGATTCGAGCTACAAACTTTTTAGTGTACATTTGGATCTTGGCAAAAATTTGTAAAAAAGAAAAAAGCTTCCACATTCGGATCTTCACAAAAAGTTTATATAAAAAGCTTTCATATATATTTGGATTTTGAAGCTTTAGTGTTCAGTTCTGTTTTAATGAATCGTTGGCATTTTACAACTTGGAGGGGACACCATAGATTATGCAAAGCACATATAAAGCAGAGTATGTAATGACAAGACAAGCATAAAAATACATGTAATTCATTTTATATCCCACCATTATTCTAGTACCCTATTTGGGGGGATGTTACAACTTTTCCTGTTAATTTTTTTCTAATTGAAAAACCCTCAAATAATTATATTCTATTCATATATTTTGAAATTTATGATGGAATTAGAATATAAAATAATTTGAAAAGTAAAAATAAAAACAAAATTATGTTTTTGTTCCTCTATATATTTAGAAAATTTATTTTTTTCCTTCTATTTTTAAAAGGTTTAATTTAATCCTTAAATTATTTTTAAAAAGTTCAATAAGATCCTTTCCTCTGATTAAATGAACTAATTAGGGAATGTGCACAAAATGTTGTCATAATCACACTTAGTGACGGTTAGCTTTTTTTTAATATAAATAATAATTAAAATAAAGTTTAAAATATTTATTCTTAAAAAAATATAAACATTTTACGAATAAAAATTAAAACTTTATGTTATATTATATTATTTAAACATTTATAAAATTTCAAAAAACTAATATTAATAAAATTATAAATAATTTACTAAAATATTATATGTTCAAAATATAAAATTATTATTTGTTTTTAATTGTTTACAAATATAATAAAATAATTTATTGTTATTAATGATTATTATTTTTACATACTATATTCACATAAATTAAATATTAATATTAATACAATATATTAATATGAATTTATCTTTTTTTAAAAAATTAAAAACTATATTATTAAATTATATGATATTATAACTTAATTATAACTTTATCAATACTGATAACATTATAAATATTATGTAAGTAAAAATTATTAAATTATTCTATGAGTCAAATGTATTAATATCATATTTAAATAATGTTATTAGTTAATACGAACTTAATATAAAATACTAATATTAATTTGACTTAATATTTTAAAATATGTAATTTAAATTTTAGTATAAGATAATATGAAATATTGGTATTAATATAGTTTTTACATTTTAAATAATTATATAATATAAAATTATATATTTTAATTTAATTATAACTATTATAATTTTTAAAATATATATTTATAAATTTTAAAATTTTAATCATAAATAATATTGGAAATATTATATAAGTAAAATTTTTAAATGATTATTATTTTTATATTCTTTGAAATATTTAAGTTTTTAAATTAAATGTTATTGTTGGTGCAATATATAATTGCCACTACGT
>PYAF01002766.1:305440-321278 GCA_007407185.1 Glycine tomentella
TTACTTAAAAAACTTATATTAATGATAAATACATTAAATAATATGATTATCCATTTAAATGAATTAAAAATGAGAAGAAAAAAACATTTATCTTGGGTTAGTTTTTTTATTCATAAGAATTAAAGATATTATCAAATGGTTTATAACAACAAATTATGTACCTCATTCAAATAACGGAGTTAAATTTTTTTGACTTATATTGGACTAATTTGGTTAAACTTAAAAAAATTGAAATATTTTTTTAAAAAAGTATATAGGATTTATTTCTTAAAAAAGCATTAAACTATTGTTTTGAGAAAAACAATTTAGACAAACACATAAAAAATAAGAAGAAAAAAATCATATTTTTAGAAAATGTTTTTAAAATAGGTTTAAAAAATTATTTTATTGTACATATTCTCTCCTTTTTGATAATATTAATTTGGCTTGCGGCAAATGAGAGTTTGAGCTTGGGGTGTCAGCTTCATATGCTAGTGGAAAAAAATTGGTCTATTTTACCAACATTATTGTAAAATACATGAAAATAAATGGGTAGTAAAATGCACAAAAATAAATAAAAAATATGATGGTAAAATTTGTGAAAAAAATATCCATATTGGAAAATTCATATTGGTTCAAATCAATGATTTGGATGGGATTGAAAAAATGCAATGCAATGGATGAATTTAGATTGATATAATATCATATTTCAATTTTGAAAAATTTATCACATGTATAACATTCTATAAGTAAATGATAATATAAAAAAATTATAATGGAAATATATTTTATTAATTAAATTCAAAAAAATCAAATTTATTTTATTTATTATTAAGAATTTAAGATATAATTCCGAGTCAAAGTTAAACATCACGCTTTTTTTTTTGGAATGGGTTGTACAAAGAAGTGAAGAACACCCCAACCCAAGAAGATTATATTAACTCCACATGGGAAACATTAACCTAAACATCCTGCAAAAAGGAGTTTGAAATAAAAGAAGGCATAGACTTAAAGAGTAAAAACAATCATTGACGTGAACACAATACAAATCAAGCGACAGTACATTTTAAACGAATTGAAAATCATTTTATTCCATTCAAAATCAACATCGCTTTCCATAGGAAAAGTAGGAGAAAATCCCACTAAAATCTCTCGTGAATCTATCACACGTTGAGCCAGTCAATACAATTAATCAATTGTAACAGTAACGTCACGCGAATCTTGGTGGCACTGAATAAATAGCAAGGTTCTCTTCTCTTCCTCTCATCCCCAATCTTTCCCCATAACGCTTTACGTTATAACTAAATTTAATTTTTTAATCCATTGTTTTAAATTTCAAGGAGGTGGAATATAATAGGGTTCAAAGTGAAAAATTGCTCATTTTGATGATCAAATAGGAACCTAAGGAAGAATGATCCTTCATATGATACATGATTTACCAATGTACTGTGGTTTTCTTCAATTATTTTTTCCTTCAGCTGTTTTATTTTTCCAATTTTCTTATGCTTATTTGATGCATTTTTTTTCTGATTCTTGCTGCTTATATGTGTCTTTGTGCGTTTGAGTTTTAATTTATAATTTAATATTTTCATCCTTAATTAGTAAGATATCTTTTCATATAAAAAATATATATGTTTTATTTTCCACTATTCATATTTAGTCATGTTTAGGATATGATTTCGAATGTTTATGTTGCTTATATAGCTCATGTCAATAATATTGCTTTTTCTGGCCATTTGGCATTTGTCAGCTAGAAAGAAGAAACGAGGTAAAAACTAACTGGCTTGGTTAAATATGGTTCATCGTGGCCCCTTTCAATACAAACCATCCAATAATAATATTAATTTAAGCAAGCTAGGGTTAGGATGATTTAGATTTAACGTGTAGTGATGGATGTTGTTGGCTTAATGAATTAGGTGAAGCTGAACACCACCACTCCTTTATGTTATCTTCTATGTGCCCTTTCCACTAATCTTCTATCTTGGTAGTTCAAATTCAGGTCAATATTTTGGGTAATTGTCTCCATCCTCAGTAATGTTCAGATGCATGTGGAGCAAGGTTCCTGTTCCTGCAAGCCGACATTATTTCTTTAAAATAACATCAAGTCAGGAGCAACTGTTTAGTACTTCCTAGTTTATAGTTTAGATGTATCAAAGCAAGATGCACTTGGAAATAAATGATTGGCAAAGGGAAATCACCGGATTGCCAAATCTGACAAAGCAGCTGCTGTTGCTTTTCCAGTGCTGCCTTTGTTATACAAAATTGTGCCCTCCGAATCTTAATGCCAAAGAGCTTTGAGCATGGCAGTTACCAACAAATTATCTTTCCCTTGGTTTACAACCATGCATGTTAATGCTATTTACCTTTTATGCTTCGGAATTCAGTAGTGATGAGCAATGGCATTGGCATTTGGCCATTGTATTTCCTTATATCCATTTGTTATTTTTGCTGTAAATATGATAAATTATTTGGTGAATTTTATATATATATGGGTCACACAATAATATGGACTTTTTATATATTGAGATTCACACAATATTTATAGCATGTTTGTGTTTGCCATTTTAAATACGGGAGCACGAAACCTAATACACTTTTACCGTAGAAAGTAAGGAAGATTAAACTGAGGTTAAATTTGCCGAAACGAAAATTCAAACATGCACTTAGGGTATTTTTGGTAAAGAGGAATGAAAAAGAATAAAAGTGTGAGTAATGGAAAAAGATGACGTACAGATAGGGGAAAAATTGGGGTGTTTGATTAAAATGAAAAAGAATGTAAAAAAGATGAAATATTTAAATTAATATAGTAGGTAAATAATAATAGAAAAAAATAAAATAAAAATAATGATTCACCAAAATATCTATTATACCCCCATAACAATTAGATGTTCACTTCATTTTTAATTGAGATGTAAAAAAAAAATTACAAATTTATCTCACGTAATCAATTATCCTGCCAACTCCAGTAAATTCGAAAGTTGCAGTAGCTACATAACTAATATGCTCATAGAATAATTGATTATGTATGAAACTCAAGCATGTGTTCTAGGAACAATTTTGACAAATGAGTATTTGCTTTACTATGCACACATTATTTTCAATACCAACATTTTACATCACAACTTTCATCTCAGATCAACTGCAATCACTTTTAGCTATGATTCATCATCCCCGAACAAACACACACTTAATGATATAAAGTTTGTAATTAGTATTCATCTTTTATCCAACCAATATTCATAAACTAGTTTGACAAGAAGTACAAATTTACGGATCTTATTTTTACAACTATGGTAAAATTAGCTATTTACTTACTAATATTGAAGTTCCAATAAAAAAGAAAAGCATATTAATACATAAATTTATAAACACAAGAAGTCATAAATTATAACAAATATGAGAAAATTAAGCATTGAAATCACACCTTCAATTAAAATAATTGCATCATAACCTGTAATAATTTACAACTTGTGAAACAACATTTCTTTTTCCTTTCCTCTCTCTCCCTAAGGTTTTGTTTGATTTAGGATGGGAGGAGAGAAATAGCAGAGAAATTTTGTACTTTTCATGTGAGACTCACATTTTTTACATTCTACTTTAATTCAAAAATTTCTCTTCTATTTTCATCCTCTAAATCAAACACACCCTAAAGTCTTGAAACCTTGTTCTGAATTTTTCTGATCATTATTAACATTTTTTATATTACTCTATGATAGACACTCACTCCAAGTTAAACCCTAAGGAACCACGAGCCCACTTTCGGGCCCAGAGCTAGACCCAAAATCTGAAATAGGAATATCAGTTAGAGAATCTCCTTTGGACGATCTTCGAGACGAAGGCTTTTTCCCCGAACCGTCTTCAGAGGCCTTCAATTTTCTTCTGTTTGTTTTGGCGTTGGTCGGTGGCATATCCTGCGATGATGGAGACTCTGCACCGTGGTTGGATCCACGGCGACGGCGGTGGTAGGAGCTACCACCGGAGGACTCATGGTTGGAGGAGTCTGCAGAGGGGTCCGAGGAGCGATTGTGGCGACGTGTGGGCTTCTGCTTGGGTGCGTCAGGATCGGTGTCAATTGAATTGTGTCGGGACTTAGGAATCAGGTGGTTGCGGATTTTGGAACGTTTGGAATTTGATGATGACTTTTTCTCACGTTCTACAAAAATGACATACTTGTGTAAGAGGAAGAAAAGAAGAAGAAATCAAATTTTTTCTTCTAATCATTATAATTATCGTCTTAAGTTATTTTATATCAATCGAGAAAAATCAATAAATAAATTAAAGAGAATAATAAATCATTAATTTATTTTAGTTTTTATTATTCATCATTAATATTAGAACGAATATAAATGAAAAAATAATTATTACATTGAAAAATTAAAATAACAATTATTTAGAGACTTATTTTTTTAAACGATGATTATTATGGGATAGAGTAAGAAAAAATACTCTTTACATCTATGATGTCAACTGTAAGGTGTTTTTACATTGATATTTGTAAAAACATGAACTAAAAATTTCTTAAAGTTTTTATCAACTAATATTAAATAAGAAATAGGAGGCTATTCTTTTTTTAAGAGAGGAGGCTATTATATTGTCTTTTTTGTAAGAGAGGAAGGGAGGCTATTCAAAAACTTCAAATACAAACTATTCGAGTGTTATATAAAGTTGGTGATAGTTCACAACAATATAATGATAAAAAAAAATCCAAAGCATATAAAGTTGTATGATTATGCATCTATTAAACTCAATACATTTTAAGATATTTTAAGATGTAAAAATATATTTTACTCCTTGTATTATATACGTTGTAAATTGAATAAATTATCAATTTGATCCTCTTTTGGATAATCTTTCAGTGTTGAATACTTATCAGTTTAGTGTCTAAATTAAATATTTTCTAACATTCAAAAACTATTTTTTTCACTACATGATTTTCAATACTTGAAAAATTATTTATATAGTTCTGTAAATAAAAAATTCTATAGTTTTTTTATTTTAAGGACTATTTAAAAATGATAATATTTTAAGATGCAATTCATGATTTATTTATTATAAATCATGAGAAAAAAGGCTAATTAAAATATATTTACACAGTCATCTAATCACAATCCACCACTATATATGATAAGTTTGTTGACTTTTAAAATAATTATCTTAAGATAATTCAAACAATGATTTTTGATTGAACGATAATATAAAATTATTTTACACTGTCAATACATAAACATCAAACTCACAAACGATTAGTAGTATAATATTCATATATTTTCTTTCCCTTGTTTTTATCCTCTTGAACCAAATCAAACAAATGTACCTATGCTTTTCCTCCCCTTCCAAATGCATTGTAAGGCTATCTAGTTCATATCTCTCTCCCTTTCTCGTGCATAAAAGATCATAATATAGACCATTTATTGGCATCCTGATTCATGACTAGTTTGGAGAATGTAGTGTATGTGACGATCCTATAAGCAAGCAAAGATGCTAAAGTAGAGAAATATGTGCAAACCTTCAACTGTCTGAGTAGGGTTTCCTGATGGGGGTTCTTTTCCTGCTTTGAAGTCGGTCATCTGCATAAGTTTTCAAAATACACACAAACTAATTTTTCTTAAGGAAGAAGATCGAGTTATGAACTAAAAAATATTATACATGAGAAAGAGAATAGTACCCAGCTTGGTGCATTTGCTGATGGATCATCTGATCCAATATGTGCCACATGCTTTACATCAGTTGGCAACCCAATTTGAAATTCTTCTTCTTTCTCTTCTACAAAATAATTATACCATTTATTTCACAAACTCAAAATTTGCACAATTTGAAAATTTTAAATTAATTAAATTAACGAAAAAATAATTAGAGATAAGTAGAACAAAATTAGTAGTAGTTCACATTTTTGAATTAGTGACATCAAGCATCAAGAAAATAGTCTCTTTAAAAGTTTGAATTGGTAATCCCCTACACTGTAATTTTCATCATCAAGTGATGCAACAAAACTAGAAAACTTAAATTAAAATATAGCAATATATATATATATATATATATATATATATATATATATGCATAAACCCCTGTCACCTAATCAGTATTCTAAATAAAATTATTCGCTTCTATCATTTTCTACCTTCCCTGTTCTTAAAAATGCATGTGTATGTCTCTCACTCTTAAAGAAAAAAAAATATAAATGTTTATAGATTGACTTGCACGGGATCAAGAAAAATGCACTTTTCAATTTAATTTCTCTGAGAATGGAGATTGCACTTACCGAATATTTGGGATATGTATCTAAGTCCTTTAAGGAGGCCTTTCACCTTGGTCGACATTAATTTATGTAGATAAAGCTCGTTGATATATTTGCACCAGAAATAAACTTTCCACTAATTAAAAGGTGCTGGTGGTGGTGCATTCAATCTTCAATGGAATCAACTAAATCCTTGTGGGAAAAAAAAAAAGTAAGCCAAATGATTATATAAGAAATCTTCTTTGTACCAATTAATCATTTGATTGACCATATTATTTAATCACACAATAAATTGAGTGACTACAACATCTCAAAAATTCTCAAGTTTAATTTTTATTATTCTCAATCAATTAAAAATCGTTGTTGTTATGACAGGTAAGAATAAAGTTTTCTCACATTGTGAGAAAAGAAAAAGTTTTGTTAATGTTTCTTTTCATTGTTTTAAACTACTTCCAACAGGGAAAATGTTACATGATGAAAATTGTGGGTTGGAAAAAGAAGTGACTAAGAGGAAAAAGATAAAGGTCATAACAAAAACACCTACCTGGCTTTACCTTGAGAACAAATATTAATATTAACCATATATGACTTTATAAGCCCATTTAGAAGTGAAGAAGAATTAAAACACACATGCATGCATGTCAAGTTGGCAAGGTGGGTGGGGGGAGAGAAGTTATGCAAAGAAAAAGATGTGCATGGTTCTTGGTTGGTTGGTTGTGTAGGAGAAAAAACCAACCAAGAAGAGGGAGTCTTCAGGGTGGATAAATCTCAAAAGTGAAAACAAAGAGAGCAGTAGTTTTTGATCCACCATCCCCCTAACCGGTTGAGAGTCAAATCAGAACCAGTAGTTCAACGTATTTTTAGGTGAAAATCCAGATAAGTAGCACTGCATTTTTCAGGTGCAAAGGCTATATTTGGGAAGTGGCTTCTTTTCTAATGAAAGCACGAGAAACATGGTTGAGAAATTATCATTAGTGAACCATTCAAAAGCTAAACTCATTCTATTAAAAAGAGAATTGTTGGGGTTGGGACTTTTCAGCTTTGCATTTTCTTTACTTGAATAAAATTGTGATTGAAGTCCATTTTTATTTGTATGCATTTTTTTTGTTATTATGTTATTGATACAAAATATTCAAGTTTTATTGATGATTAATCTTTATCAAAAAAGTTAATTGATAATCATATTTTTTTTCTATTTATAAGGCTCGAACATGAGACCTTGCTAATTGAAATCAAATCCAGTATCACTACGTGCATATATCATTGAGCAAAATATTATAGAAAATATATATATATATATATATATAATTATTTATTACCAAAAAGAGATTGGAATAGTAAGTACCAAAGAGAAATCAGAAATGATTTAAGGATGGCAACTTGGTGGGTTGGGAACGGGTTTGGCTCTCCTGTTCTCTCAAAAGGCGGGATAGATACGTGTTAGGATATAAAAGAGGTAGATTTAAAACTTTAATACTTATCATCATCTCGTTTTATCGGGTTTGAGTATATTAGTGGGTAACTTATTACACTTTTTTTTATAACTTTAATTTACTTATATATTTTAAATAAATTATATATTAAGTTTTTAATTATATTTAAATTCAAACATTATATAAATATAATGAATAACAAAAAATTAAATATAAAATTAAGAATTTAATTATATTTTTAGTTAAATATATATTTTTAAGTTTGTTATTTAATTATTTAACTATTAAACTAATTGATTTATATTTAAAAAATTATAACAATAATATCCTTACTATATATTATGTATAAACGTTGCAGACGAAAAATTATAAAAAAAAAAATATATAATATTAATGAGTATAATTTAATATTTATCTTATCCTCACTTAAAAAGTTTGGATAATATTCGAGCCTATACCTAATCAAAACATATAGAGTGATATCCATATATACAGATTATTTGTCATTCCTATGATGATTCTATTTTATTGAATAAAAGGTATATTATTATTATTATTATTATTATTATTATTATTATTATTATTATTGACATCTTGTGATTTTTTGAGTTGAGACTGCATATGATACTGCTATTTTTAGCGTTTACATTAAAAATTCCTTACAAGGGTACACAATGTGATATGTTTCTTGCATAACAAGAGGTAGCAATGTAACATATTTCAAACAATTAATTAGGTTGATAAAAAAAGTAAGATATCTTGTACAATCTCAAAAAATCATATGGAGTGTCAGTATAATAATAATAATAATAAAAATAATAATAATAATAATAATAATAATAATAATAATAATTATTATTATTATTATTATTATTATTATTATTATTATTATTATTGAAATAGTATTATGATTATTTGCTTCCTTATTAGTAATTTAGGGAATCTTGTATTTCATTTATAATATGGCGATACTAATACTAATTGATACAAAAGCTTTTATACGAAAGTTATAAACGTAAAAGAAATCATAGTATGAGAGGGAAAATAATAAGGTTAAAAACTTAAAATAAATAAATAATGGATAGAAACATTTGTATTCTTCATTTATCAGTAAAATCATTTTTCTTTAATATGAAAATATTTTATAGCGTAAAATCATTTCATTACGAGATTTTTTTTTTTTTTTTTGAATACTTCATGACTGAGTTTAGTGCTTAGTAATTTTTGTCGCATCATAACGTATATCTATACATGTCTTTTTCTACTTTCAAAATTGAAATTATCATCTGTGACATTTTCTCAAATTCTCAAATTTTGTATCAAATCATTTTTGTGTGCATCACTGTAGACATTAAGGCTCTTGGAGACATGTTACCCTCGTTCTGAACAACTTTGAGAGGTGTGTAGTACAAGAATTTTGAAAATACAAGAGTTGAATGATTGCAACATCCTCTAACTGCATAACTCATGAGAGTGAGAGTTTAGAGGGTTCTAAGCTTTTAGCATGCTTTTGGAATTCTAATGAGTGGCTACATTAAAGGAGCTTGAAACACAGAAGTTAGCAATATTAGAGATTGTTTTAATGAGGAGACAAGGACATGAATGCTGCAACTCAATATTTTGTGCTCCAATTTTTAATTTGTTATTGGTTTAAATATGTTTTTCATACTTGTAATATACTCTTTTTTCAGTTTACTACCTAAAAAATCTGTTTTCTTTATTTTACTACCTGACATTTTTAAACTTTCACTTTTGATATCTTTCATTAGTTTAAGTCCGTTTAGTAATGGTGTGACAATATGTTAATTTATCGCATCATCACTTAACGAACCAAAAGCAATAATAGGTACCAAAAGCAAAAGTTTGAAAATGTCAAATAATAAAATAAAATAAAAGGGATATATTACATGTATGAAAAACATATTTAAGCCTTTGTTATTCACTAACATTCAGGATATAAATACAGTAATAAACCAATATATAGTGTATCACTAAAACCTTCAAAATATAAATTCAGACCAACCAAATTATCTTAAAAAAACCTGAAAAAAAAATGTTGGGGATACAACTACTTGAAAAGGAATCTAAAATTCTAGAGAGAATGCAGATCACATCTTTCATCCCTTTCATAAACAGTTGTAAATTTTATAATTGAATAAGATATATATAACCAAGCAGCCATCCATAGGTTGAGCCAAAGTTTGATGAGTTTGATTCTAGTCAATCAGTACTCTATAATCACCAAGATACTCTATACGGTATTGCAGAAAAAAAGTTACTAAACTCCATTAGCCTTAACTTTCATAATAAACAACTAACTGATAGTAACGAATTGACATAGAAACACTATATGATCTTAATAGACTACTTAACGGCACAACATGAAAGTTAATGCTTATTTATCATGCTAATAAAGTTGATATGAAATGAGAGTGAGCATGCAAGAGCTACTTGTCAGGAACTTCTGAATCTGTGATTCATGATGCCTTCATATCATCTAAGCGAAATCGAGCCTGTTCAAAAAGAGCAAGTTTGGTGAGCTCCAGGTAAAAGTTTTAAAATTTAAAATAGCTAATATAGCCTACCATTGAGAATAAGATTGCTCCCTCTCCCCGCTCCCACCACCAAAATAAACCTTTTTCTCCAACCCGACTACCATTGATGTGCACTATATTATCTTTACTATGTTTTCTCTTCTTAATTGTACCTCACACTAAAAATCTTGCAGAACAATCTATGTTATGCTCAGGAAAGCATTGGATATAGCCAAGAGCACATGATCGTATCTTTAAAAGCATATTTGACTGAAAATGAAATAATATAGCTTTTGCATCGGATTGAAAATTGTATACCAACTTTCCAAATATAAATCATTTCACTTCAAACTTAATTTTCACCAAAATGAATTCTGCAGAATCAAGATCTAAAATCAAGTTTGTATACACTAGCCAAAATACACTATTGGTCACTCATAATACTTCCAACTTTCTACAGTCATTTATTTAAGCAGCCGGTGTATTGATGTCATGTATTGTCATTACAAACTACAAAGTAACCTATATACTTCTTAAACTATCATAAAATGATTTTTCTCATGGAACTGCCATGATTATCAATGCAATATGCTATAATAATGATGCAATATTTGAATCATTTTAATTTTATAGAAGATATTGCTAAGAAAATATGGCTCAACCTAGATTTGAGGATGCATACATTTCAATGTCATCTTCCAGTTCATTCAAATAAATGTCATTTTACGATCATTTTTAAGTCATAAAAATGATCCTAGATATCTTAGTTCTTACCAGAAACTTGTGATTCTCTTGAAGGAGAGGAGAAAAGGTTGTACAAAATTTCTCAATGTCAGCATTGATATTGCCAGTGCCTCCTATCACGTTCATAAACTTTTTCCTATCAGGAGCAAGCTTCATGACAACCTGTAGGTCAAATATTTAGTACATCCCAAAACCATATTCAGTTGCATATACTATATTGTCACTTCATAAATAGAAAAACAATGGAAAAAGACAAATAAAACAACAAGGGAACAATGATTGAGACAGACAGATAAGGTAAAATTGCATGGTATTTAAATGCTTTGATCTAAATTAAATAGACTAAAACAAAGTGCGAAGAAACTAGAAGATGTAGGCATATTTTATTGTCAGTATTTTAATGCTTTAACTGACCACAACATCGTTATGCTCTTTCATTTAGAAACTTCTGGGCTACATGCCTAAATACTGAAAAGATAGAAGACAATTGACAGCACAATGGTGTAAATGGTAAACACAACAGGGTTTCTAGGATGATTATTCAATGCACAGCCATTGACATTCCATAGACTTAGGCATGCAAGAGTGCAAGACTATTATTTATAGACCTTGAATAGATCACTAAGCCGTGTTTCTATCAAAAACTTTCAAGATCATATCAACAAAGCATAAAAAAGAACATACCGTGAAGCTTGAACTAGCAAGCCAACCATGCCACTTCTTCAGAGTCTTGTTATACGAATCTGTACATGCTTGTGACATTGGCCAATCTTCATGCTCGATTAAGTTTCGGAACAAAGCCACCAAGAAATCCATTGCTCTGAAGATTTTACATGTTAGAGAAATAAATGTATCATAAAATAATATTGCATGAACAAATATGGCAACAAATAATCATTAACTAGGGTCTCTGACCACCAAATAAAAATTATCACATTTATGCCTCAACCCCTTGAGAACGATAAGCTGAACTAGGCCAACTACCTGAAGCTTGATAACAATCTCAAGAAATAAAAGAAGATAAAATCTAATTGAAGCGAGTGTAAAGGATCACCATAGTGCTGGGGAAAAAAAATACAATGACAACACAAGTTGTTTCCCACTATGTGGGGTAAACTAAATGATCGTCATTGTACAGTGACAAAAACCAAGTCTTCAAAAAGGTCATTTAGATCTACATCTCTTGCAAGGCAACAATAGTCTCATTTCAGCAACACTTAGCTTATGCTCTTTTGGCACTTTATCTCTTAGGGTTAGCTTACCTGTTTTACTAGTTTTCAAATTTCCTAATATCTCATTGTTTGTTTTCTTATTTAGTTAGGATTATTGTTAATAAAGGTTAGTGCTTTAGGTTTTATGGAAAACATCATCAATCTGTAGATTTCTAACACATTAAAATACCAAGGTAGCTAAACCACGTAACTTGGGGTATGAATGACCTCCAATTTTCACCTCAAAGCTTGTTCTAGCATTTGTCCTGTTGAATCTACATTTCATATGTTCAGTTTTACTTAATCGAAATTCAAGTGACTCCAAAACTTCTGCCACAATTCTAGTTTACCATTTAGTCATTTATTCCAAACAAAACCAGAAATGGATTATAGCTTTTGATCATTTAGACGAATGAGACAGACATCATCTTTGCTGATCCACAGCCTACGTTACATAAGCATATCACGGCACATTTGTAATGTTAAACATTCTTGTATCCACACATGCATGGATTATGCATACACACATTAATATTTCTATCTAACCTCTCTTAGTTATGGTCAGTTTCATGTCACATTAAGATCCAAATTTTGGAAAGCACACCTCAAATAACTTGAGATTTCTTCCAGAAATTTGTTTCTTGGTATAGATGTATAATTATATTTCGGAAAAATGACTCATTTGGTCCTTATACTCGCACAAACTTTACCTAGTGTAGAGACTAAACAGTAAATTTTGTGCAACTATAGGGACTGCATGAGTAATTTTTCCTTATTTTTTTATCTAATCTTTATCCTATTGGCCATTTTAACTTCATACATGATGCAATCTGTGCTTGGAAAAAAAAACCCTATTACAAATTTTATAAAATGTTTTTAAATAACAGATTTGGGAATATCATACCAATATGAAACACAAGTTAAATGAAAATATATGATGTTCATTACCTTGTTAGCCAAAGAAGTCCATTGGTACAGCTGGATGATGATTTAGCTGTTTTAGTTTCAACCTCTACCTGTACCAAACTGTACAGGTAGTTAAATCTGGATGGATTGGAAGAATACATAGTTTCCAATCTCTGCTAAGAAAATCAATATAGTATATAGTTAGAACAAATCGCATATGATCCCAATATTATTAAGATTTAGATAATGTACAGACTTATAATTGTTAAGCAAGTGAAAATGAAAAACTAATATGCAAGTCAGATAGAAACCCACGAATTAAAATAAGATGAATCACAACCAAACACTAATGTATAGCTATACCATGTTACTAAAGCTGCAAGAAAGTATCTACAAAGCATATGATCACATAAGAGTCAGATAGTGCAATTGACAAAAACATACCGATATGTTACCACCTATGTCAGATTTAACAAGGGCCATAGCAGCTCCAAACTTATCTGCCATAAGAAAAGTGTTAGCTCTTTTCATCCATGGCACAAGTATTCATTTAATGCTTAAGCAAGCACTAAACATGGGTGCATAGGTTCACAGTCAATTGTGTTTGACATGTTGCATTTGTAGAGTTAGACTTATAAATAAAAATCACTTCACATTAATAGTCATGGATCTAGAAAGATTCCTTATCATCCTGTTTTGTATATCTGCTATCTTTATCATGAATTCTGTCCTTATAAATGAAGATATAGATACCTTAGTTACAGAGAAAGATAAATTAAAAGCAAGCAAAACATTTTCCACGTTTTTGTGATAAAAAGAATATCTCTGGATGAATGCTAAGTGGACAGGATCAACAAAAGTCCATCATGGAAAAACTCATTTTATGCATCTTAACTTGCTCAAAGAGGGGAAAATTCACTAAAACTTGGCAAATATAATACCATTTAACACACCACAGATTATAAAAAAATGATAATTGGATTGCCGATAACCATTAAAAAAAAGACAAAATAAATAGAGGAAACGCTATGGAAAATGTCCATAATCCAAAATAACATCAAAATGTTCTTTTCTTGTATTATTTTTGTGCCAATAACAAGGTAAGGAACAAGACGCACCTATTACAGGCAATATGTGCTTGCATGCATCCAAGAAAGGCTTGCTCAGAATTTCTCCTTGATCAGACTTTACATGCTCAATTTCTTGCAGTGCAGGAGTGAAGACAGTCCCCTCCATTTTAGGGCTTTTCTGCACATGGCAAGACCATGACCAAACAAATACATTAGCATCAGTTTATCATAAATCAAAGCTACATATAAGCCACTGAAGTATACAAATATCACTTTTCTTACTCCAAGTAGACAAATATAAGAATGTGAAGTTAGGAAGAACTATTCCGATCTTCCATGGGAAGCATCCAACTCATAGGTGGAAAATAGTAATTGATTCAGCTGATAGTAATGTATCCTTGTAATGAAAAATTTCTAAAGTAGAGAAGTCAAGAAAAATAAAATTAACTTGACATTGTATGGATAGATTTTCTCCTCTATCTTGTTAGTTTGTAAAATAGAAAAAATGGGAATTTGTTAAAAAAAAAAAATCTGTAAACAGCTTTTTAACTCAAAAACATCTGATATCTCAAAACATAAGTTGTCCCAACTCCCAAACATGCTCTAACTGTGAGAAATATCCAAATAAAATAAAAAATCACTCTAGGAACAGTAGTTCTATAGAAGCGAATTTAAACTTGATTGCACTCATAAGTCATAACACATCAAAAGCTTAAACTTTGCTTACAGCTAGTGGTTCTAAATCCTATAAGGTCATCACAATTTGCTTACCTAACACACATAATACGTTACAAACTGAGATTGGGGAAATTTCCATGAACAAAAATTTCCATCCTAGGATTTCTGGATGAGACACCCTCTTGAGATGCTTAATTAAAAAATGGCAACTTCACTGAACCATGGCATGCTAATTAATAAATAAATAACAGATCTTGTTCCAGCTAATTAGTTTTCCCATGGTGTAGAAAATAGCAAGCGACTAACCCAGAAACTGAAACTGAGTTCAGAAAAAAGAAGAATTTAGAATACCCAATATGCTAATTTTCCAAAAGAATCAAAATTTAGAATCCATTTTTCTCAAGAAGCAAACGAACAACATGCATTGATCCATGGACAGAAAGAAAGAAAAAAAAAATAGAGAAGAGATGATGTGTATACACAGTATGCTGCAGCAGGAATTGAAGGGACTGTGATCTGAATGGAATTGGCGTTGGAGTTAAGGGATGAAAATCAGATTCGAAGTTACTCGCTTTTCTTTCTCATTCTTCCTTGGTTCCTAAATTTTAAAAAACAAATTTGCAATTTTTTTTATTTAAAAAATTATAATTCAGGAATACCAGTATGCTAGATTTTAGACTCATACATAAAGTCTATAAAACAATTATTCATTATAGTTATTATTTATTATTTCTTTTTTTATATCCTCATAACATTTCATGTCTTTCTTTATTTTAATTATTATTATTCGACATGTTCATTAATTTCCATTTTCCTTCTTGTTACTTTTATTTTCCCTCGAAGTATGTTACTTCAAAGAATGTAAATCAAACTATGTTTTTAAAATTATTTAAAATTTTATTTTACTTCAGTAATGAGTTACTCGTAAAATTATATTTTCTATTTGTATAATAATAAAATCAAATTTAAATGATTAAAAATACGATTTAAAAATTTAATAGAATATTTGTTTTACATTGCAAAATATTGGTCACGTGATTTGTAAAAA
>PYAF01002766.1:326992-373262 GCA_007407185.1 Glycine tomentella
TTTCTTGAAATTTGTAAATTTTCTACTAATCATTAATTATAAAGCACGTTACACTTGTAAATATTTATTGTGATTGACATACGATAGAATCATCTATACAGTAAAAATATCTACTATATCCATTATTATAAATCTAATCAATCAATTATATATTTTTAAAAGATAAATATATGATTTAATTTCATTTAATATTTTTTGGAAAGAATGAATATAGAGTGTCGCACGGTATTATCCCATAGAAAAAAAAATTATATATATATTAGATTGGTCTATTGCTTTAAATAAATAAAAAAGTAGATTGATCTATTATTCCATAATCCAGATATTGAGAGATAAGAATAATATTAAATTAGTTTCTCATAAATAAATGAAATAAAACATTTTTTCCCTAAAAATAGATCTAATATTCTGTCAAAATCAAATAAATCTAATATTTCGATCCTCATACAAAACTGAATCTAATATTTCGGAGTTTATTTGTAGTTGTAGGACCAGGCGTTTATTTGATTCTTCTAATTGGTGTCTTTTCTTTTCGGTTAGTTTAAAACTTCAAAAAGTAGAGCATGACGATTACTTCTTATTCAAAAGTTCCTCCTAACGGATAACCATAACTAATTAATTTTTTCAATTGATCATCTACTTCTACCTTACTCAACACCTCTATTGAATATGCACCCACAAAGCCAAATGAATAAATTAAGGCCCTATCTGTTTTCTATCTGAAAATATTGAATTTGTAGTATCTGACAATCATCTGCTGAAAAAGCCACATATTCTCTAAGGGTCCGATCAAATCGTTAGAGAGAAAAAATGGGAATGAGAGATTTTCATATCAAGCTTAAGGTAAAGTCCCTATTCCACTGTTTCATTGAGGTTATTTGAAATGCATGGATATCTGAGTAACATATAAAAGGCCTAAATAAGGGTGTGTAGAAAATGTTAACTAGGAAAAAATGGTCATGACCCTTTTGAGATTTTCTTTTCCATGATATATTATTGGTATGTGTTTTAGGTGTTGTTCTCTAATCAAAATTGGAGTTTTACATCAGTGATCCTTTTTGACATTTAGTGAAATCCTTATTGCACGAATTACCAAGATGAAGCTCTAATCTTGATTACAGAAACAACACCATAGCACTCAGGGAAGTGTATCTATGTTTTGTCTTATTGGTAAATGCTTGTTTATATGAATGATTAGTAATTTACATGAATAAGTAATCTTTCCATTGACTTGAGCAGGCATTCCGGGTGAAACGTTTTTTTTTTGGAGGAAGGAGAAATAGAAGGAGTGCAAACAAGCCTTCATGGATGATTCCAATATCACATGGTCATCATGTGGTGGAGCATCATGTAATCAAAGGTGGTTCTGATGACTCGAACTTCGATTCAGTTGTGATACAGAGAGAGCAAATGGATCACACAGAACTGTGGTACTTTGGAATCTTTGATACTGTAGTTGGAGATGGAGTTACCAAATATATGCAATCCCATTTCTTTGGCAAGAAGCTCAAAGAGGTAATCAATCAAATATTGTGTCAACTTTTCTCCAGCAGACCTCTCTACTTTGCTGAACCAAACCAATAATGCTCATGATTGGTGATTATACTATATTGTTTTTCCATTAAAATTCTTGTGACAAATTCTGTCTCATCCAACTAATGTGAATGCATTTTTATCAGTAAAGGATAAACTTTGCTCCCTCTAGAATGCCCTTGATAGATAATGTAAACTCAAGTATTTTGAAAAGAGGAACCCAGGAGGACAATAAAAATATACTGATGTTTGCTTGATTTGATTATTTGTGTTGTGGGGGCACTTCTTTTATCAGTAAAAGGGACAAAAATGCAATAATACATTATGATGTATTGTTTTTAACTCTCCATTTTGAAGTAGTTTGCTAATAAGGGAAAATAACATGGGCGCGGGGAAAACATGCAAGTATGTAACTTGGTGCTAGATACATATATTCAACAATGGCATATTTTCATTTATTATATTTACAAATCAACCTTGACATTTATAGTCAAAGGTAGATCAAGAGGACAACACTTAAGTGCAGTGCCATAGATGCTTTTAAAGTATATTTGCTTTAGGAAAGAAAAAAGATTAAAAAGTAAGATTTTGTTAGCAAATAAAAAGAAAGGAAAAAGGTTAAAATTTTCCTTTTTATACAAGATAAAACTCTAATTTTTGAAAGAAAAAAAAAATACCTATGATATTACACCAAAGGATTGTCCCTAAATTATCGCATAACTTCCCCATTTTCACCTATATTTCTGACCTCTTTTGTGCATCTGATGTTTCAATTACATGTTAGTGTCATATGAGGAGAAAAACCAAAGAAACACTGAAGAGAGCTTACCTAGGTGTAAAAACAAAGATCAGAGAGACACACAAGCCAGAGGAGCTGGAGACATGCAGAATAGGCTCAACATCAGTGATGGTGATAAATGGAGAAAAGCTTGTCATAGCCAACATGGGAGATTACAGAACTGTTTTGTGCAGAAATGGTGTAGCTTATCAGACAACTGGCAGATACAATCAATCATCAACCAATAGACATTGGTATCGCAGACTCTTTTCAGGTATCAATCTCTCATCTTTTTTTCATTATTACTTTATTAGTGAGACTACTCACTCATTTGAAAGAGGCAATTGTATAATACAACAAAATTGCTACATAGCACTAGCTTGTTTTTCCTTAATTATTTAGCATTCAATTGGGATTTCAGCTATACAAGAGTCACAAGTTTTGGTTCTTTTTGTTTATCCATAAGTGTTCACACATCTATAATTGATGCAATGCATGTACCAAAAGTTCGGATGATAGCATGTGCATCAGGCAATACAAAAGGTACAAAGCATTCTAAAGGCACAGAACTTGTGGTGGGAGGTGATAGAATCGATTCAGATACTGAATTTTTAATCTTAGCAAGCAATGGCATATGGGAGGTAAGTCCTAGAATAATATGTAACTTTGCATACTTGGTCATTGGAATGGTTTCTTTAAGGACAAATTACACTGACACCCTCTATGATTTGTTGAAATTTCACACCATGTCTCTACCTTTTTAATGCTAAAAGAAACTCCCCTGAATTATTTGAAGCACAGTACACCATGTTATCCATTATCCAAGAAACACATTACACTAGTGTGTATCCTCTATATATAAGGGGAGTTAGTGTAAGAGTTAAAAAAGTAGAGGTGACATGTGAATTTTTAAGAAACCATAGAGTATCAGTATAATTTGCCCTTTCTTAAAAAGTAAAAAGATAAGGAAAAAAATATAATAGTAGATCATGGATCTCAATGTATGTTTGCAGGTGATGAAGAATCAAGAGGCTGTGAATCTTATAAGACACATAGAGGATCCACAAGAAGCAGCTGAGTGCTTGGCAAAGGAAGCCTTGATTAGAAGGAGCCAAAACAACATTTCATGCTTAATCATTCGCTTTGACTGATTCCTCACCATAAGGGTAACCTTGAAGCTTTGTTGAAGCATGCCAGCACAGTTGGTGTATCCTTACAGCAGTAGTAGCCAACAAACTTACTCTTCAGTCTTGAAGATTGGGATGGGGCATGTGAAGAGTTCAATACACAACTAGATTATCCAGGTGTTTGTACCTTCATTATGTCAAAACTCAATAAAGAAAAATAAAACCCTAGCTTATAGTATAGGCCTAATGAGCAATACGTTTATGACAATATTAAGTATTTCTTTTTTTGGAGTTCTTAGACATGATTTGCACTAATGTTCAGAAAGATTGTTCATCTCCCTAGTTCAGTGAACCTTGCTACCTTAATATTTCACCCAGCATTATCAATCAGTATTAACTTTCTTGGAATGATTATTGATGATGAGGAGCATAGCTTCTATATCTCCTTGTAATTCAACACACTAAAAAATAAAATGTCATATATCAATTATTTCATTAATGTAGTATTAATTTACCTATCGAAAATTACGCTATTAAATAACAATATGTGTGTATTAACATCAAATACATCATACTATTAGTGTAAATTCATAACATCTATTTAACTTTTATTAGGTAAAAATTATTAACGAAAAATTCTCAATGCCTAACATTTTTTTTGTAGTAACATATCCCTTCAGTTGTCATATTTTATGTCTAGGTGATAAAATTTCATTTCGTGTCAATCGTGTAATGAGGGTTGTTCATGACATATAGCAAGTTCAGTCGGATTGTGAAACATTTAAGCCCCTACTGATATTATAGCATAGAAGGCATTCAAAACCAACAACTTATTATTAATCCGAGTGATACTGGATTCAATCATTTTAAGTAAGATTGTAAATTTGAGCCTTGTAAATAGAAAAAAAAATGTAATTGACAGAGAAAAATTCCACCAAAGATAGCTAGAAAAAACATAATTGAAGGATAGAATTCTATCAAAGGTGATCAATCAGATTTATGACAGAGATTAGTCATTGACAAATCCAATGAATAATTCGTACTAATAACATGATAAAAAAAACATTCAAACTCCTCCAACCCCAAACGATGGGAGAACCATCATAAGTATTGAGTTTTTTCACAAGATATTCACAAATTTTATCTCTACAAAAAATTAATCAAGATTTGCTAATGAGTGAGTGCTATTAAGATATCTAATTAAGAAACATTTAATATCCCTTATTTAATGTAGATCAAATTTTTGTGCCTTTTATTTAATGTTTTTATTTCATTAACTAATCACTTAATAGCATCTCATTAATAAAGAAAATATATTATGCACTTAAAATAATTTTAAATTATTATCTAATTACATATAAGAAAAAAACTATCATCAAATTATAAATTATTATATATATAATAAATTTATTGACTTTTATAATAAATAACTTAAAAATCAGGTTATTTCAACAGGGACTATTAACTCACAATGTAAGTTTTTATGATAATAATAATAATAATAATAATAATAATAATAATAATAATAATAATAATAATAATAATAATAATAATAATAATGTATATCCATCAAACTCTCATAAAAAAAGACATCTATCAATAAAACTCTTTAAAAGGACATTGAAAGTTATAAAGGTATTTAACTTGATCCATAAAGATTAAAACAGGATGTGAAATTATTTTAGGCCATGCATTGCTTGCAACGGTTCAAACAAATCATCGTGATAACCACCTGAAAAGTGAAAACTATGTCGTCAACAACTTCCAACTGCCGATAAAGGGTTATTCTCATTTTTGTTCTTTTAAATAAATTCCTATTTTGATTATTAAAAACTTTTTATTCCTTTATAATTTTTTTCTCTATTAACTATTAAGTGATGAAGTGGCTAAGATTGAAAAACAGCCTTGATGATTTGCAACTAAGAGACTAAAATGAAAAACAACCCTATCCTAATCATATTGTTCTTAAAAATGTAATTACAGAACATAGAAACAAATGTCACCTATATAGTCTAATGTTTCATGATTCCTTAGGATCGCATAAATTGTGGCAATCATCAAAATTACAGAAGTGTTAATGTCCATCTAAAGTTGGATAAAATCAATTTTGAACAATTAAACATAATTGAATGTGTATCCAAGTAAATGTCAACCAAAACTTTACGTTGAAATGTTTGTTTTTCTTTTTCATTGAAAAGTACGATAATTGATTTTCCTAATGTCAAAACATATAGTGGTATAATTTACATCACCAGATGCTGAACCAACCAATTCCTTAAGGATTCAGAATCAATCTCCCCATCTAGATTTTCAATAAATTTGAGAAGGTAAGCTCAAAAGGACTATCAAAAAGAGGGCCTAAAATTGCTTTTGGTTAAGAGCTGGATTCCAACAGGAAAATATTTTCAGCTAGAGTGCTAGACACACAGGACCAATGAGGTCCCCAAAAAAGAAAAACAAAATAAAATTAAAAGAATGAAGTATATGATCACTGTGTCAACCTCAAGTAACAGCATAAATTCTGTCAGGCCATCGTCATCTTTTTTCCTTTGTTGCTTCGGAATGGCGATAACAAGGAGAAAGAGCGAGAAGCTGCATAAGAATGATGTGTTAAACATGTTCCATATTCAGAATATTAATAGGAAACTAGATGATAAGATAAAGCAAGAGTTTATTCAAGTTCACTTGAATAAATTGAGCAAGTGCTTACACTTTGGAGGAGTTGCACTGGTTGTGGGAGTATCATCACGAGAGACCAAATTCTTCAGAGTATGAACTAAGACAACACAGCAAATCCCAATATGATGATCAGCTTGAGTATCAGTCATATGTTACAGATAAAACAAAATATGGTTTCACCTTCTATCAATTTGTCACATGACAACAATAATCACAAGGCATTTATAAAGGAGCAAGGATGAATATATGAAAAGACAAAGCAAAAGCAATAACTTTCTAGTACTATATCTAGATGATAGTGTCTTTATTTAAAAGAAAAAAGAAATAGGAACAGTTATTCAGGATGTGTTGTGTTTATTTTCACTTTGTTTCAGTGTTGTCAAGAACAACGAAAGTGATGAAAATAAATAAATGATGTTGTGTAGTGTTCCCTGGGCAAATTCTTGAAAATGGAAAAAAAAAATGAAAACAATGCCTCATTTTGTAATTATTAGCGAAAATATATCCAGTGAAAATGAAAGCAGAAAACAAGCCAAATGCACCTTGGATTTTCACTTAGTCATCGGTTTTTACTCAATGATTGACATTTTCTAGTCATGGTTTATGTTCATTATACTTTCTCAAGTAACTTGCAATTTTTAGTATTGAGAAAGCAAACCATTTCTGAATGTTGGTGCAAGTGAAGTCAATACCAGATGAATATGGCAATCCATGACGGCAACTGGAATGATGTTGGTTTAACCAACATGCAATGCAGAGTTTAGGTAAATGCATATGCCAGAGAATACATTACTTATTCAAAAAATTGATTTTATGAGAGGCTATGCTGTATCTTATAATCTTGAATCTTCAAAGCTATAGCTTGATGCTACCAAAATGGTTTATATCTTTGACTTTTTTATGGCCTTTAAATTAAATGACTAAAAATCAGAAGGGAAAGGAGTGTGTATGTCAGTGTTCGGTATTGGGGGAGGGAGATTCATGAACTCATTTAGGTACTGGCAGCTTTGAACTAATGGGTTTGGAGTCCACAGTTAGTCCTTACTCATCAAAGTTGTGTTTGATATTTTTAGATTATTAGTTTAAACTAATTGGTTGGAACACAAGGTCTTGAGTGTTGTATGGATCATGGTATCAACAATGTGATTCGTAAAATAGAGATGTTTGAAGTGAAAGTGTACCATATATCAGAAAGTTCTCTAAAAATGTAATTCCTAATATATACTACTATAGTAATATGCTGGTTGCCATTAAGATCATGCTACCTTCATTCGAGGAACCATTAGTTCCAATCTCATTTGCTTCAGAAACATCAATACTGGTATTATCTGATTCTATGTTGCGTCCAGCAGTAGGCGAGTCATGATTCTTTCTTCCAAATTTTAACAGCCGTCTCAACCCTTTAGATGATTCCTTTACCTGAGGCTTCTCAATCACTTCAGGAATCTTCTCAAGTGTTGAGTTTCTGGAATCAGACACCCGTAATCTAAAAGTCTCCATACCAATTGATGCACTGTCCAAGCTTGTGGTAGGTGCTTTACCATGCTCAGAGTTTCGTGAACAACGATCTTCCAAAGAAGACACTCGAGCATGCGGGGCATGATATGTTTCCTCAGTAATATGAATGCTAGATGATTTTGAAGGCTCTTTCCCTGTATCATTTGTTTTAACCTGATTTTGGAAGAAAATATATTCAAAATTAATTGATGTAGAACAACTTATCTCATGCATGGAGAATTCAGATAAACAACTACAACACACGCATGTCAATAACAATAAATCAAATTAACATTTTCTTGCAGGCATGCCAATGACAACAAATCAAATTAACATTTTCTGCCCATACACTTACACGTGTAAAATAACATATCATTCCTGAAATTAAAAATTAAATATCAGCAAATTTATCCTAATCATAGAATTGAACATAGACTTCTCTATCCCACAAAATATCTTACAAGAGTTTGTAGAAAAGCAAAACTTTTAAAAAGTGTACCTGCTTTTGATGTTATGCTATAATGTCACTTTCACAATCTAAAAAAAGGATGTAAAGTTGGCAGTACATGCTAGTGCTTCACCAAACATAAATTAGAGGAAACATATTAGCTGCATTTTCAAGCCTCACACAAAAAACATGTTACTGTAATTTGTTTGATATTTCATATTTACTGTTATTTGTTTAAAAGATCATATGCTGTCAGACAGACAGAACATTCACAAATAGTTCATGATCTTTTTTCTTTTATGCATACTGATTGATTACAAGAGTATTATAAACTATCAAAACAGTTAACTATAAATAAATTTATGAAAACACACCTTGGATGATAAGGGTTGCACATGTGATTTGTTCTCCAAGGTTTCCATATCTACTGAAACCGGGGCATGAACAGCAACATAACTTGACACTGTCTCAGGTTTCTCAATCACTTTATCATTGTCATACTGTCTCTTTGGTATCCCTGTTTTTTCTTTTGACTTGTCTTTGTTAATATTGGGGGCACAAGGTTTTTCACGCTCAAGCATTACAACAGTCTTTTCAATTATAGGATTATCATCTTCATCATCAATAGGTGAAATTCCAAATTCATTTTTCTTCAGCATAGTACCTTCAGAATTCATAGAAGGTTTGTTAACGTTCAGCTCCTGTGTCCTCTCTTTAATTGATGATTTATTTTGGACAATGTTGCTAGCTTTAGGTGTTTTAATTTTTAGTTCGGGAAGGGTTGCAGTCTTGCTTTTATCATGATTCACAATTGCAGAAATCTTTCTGATCTCAGTTTCATTAGCTGCTTTAGCCACTGAAGTTGTCCTAGAACCTCGTGGTTTAACAGAGACTGAGGAAGTATGATGAATGGTACTGATTTTAGGTTCTGACAATCTTCTAAGTCTTGCCATCAATGCCTTAGTATCAGTTGTACCATCACCCTTCTCTCGCTTAGATTCGGGCAGAGAAGGCGCTGATCGGCTTAATTTGTTTGTAGCTGAGTGGCTTCCAGTACTCAATCTGCTGGTTTTTGGGGCTTTTGAAGAATCACTGGATCCAACAGAAACAATTCTGATGGGAAATCTTGGGAAGGGTGAGGATGAACCCGGCTCTGAATCACTAAATTTGGATCCTTTATAAGAGCTAGGTGAAACTTTTATTGGAATCTGTTTCTTGGTTTTCTGTGGTGGTGTGGATGATTTGGTAGCAACTGAATTACTCCTGGCAGCAATTCTGTTTTGCCTCTCCATTTTTAAAGCGTCGAGGCGTTTTATCTCTTCCTCTTCCTAGTGATTATAAATAAAAGAAGAAATAAATAGATTTGAGAAACATATGAATGACGTTGAAACATGAATCTCTTATTAATCTAAATGTTAAACATACTAAAAGTAATGTTAAGTTTACTTCAAATTTATGTTATGCATAGGCAATACAAACAAGAAAATGGGAAAGGGAGATTAGTAGGTAGGGGAATATAGATTACCTTCTCTTTCTTCAGTTTTTGGAGATCAGCTTTGTAGTTACGTAGTCTTTCAGCGCGTGCTCTTGCTTCATCCAATGGACTTGGTTTATTAGTCTTTCCTCTCCTTATTGGCCCAACAGTCTTTTTTACATCAGAACTATTTGGAGTAGATTTCGATTTTAGATCTTTATCCAACATCTTAGATCTTGGTTTTGTGTGAGCCAATAAACCTTTGTTCTTTTTATCTTGCAAAGCACCACTTCCAGCCTGAGCTTGCATTTCATAGTCTAAGGCAGGGTCATAACCCACTGACCCCTTTTCTGCTCCTCGTTCAGGCATCAAACTCAATTCATCTGGCTGATAATTGGAAGGCTTTTCTTCCTTCCTATTCACCTTTGGGAACTCGGAGTCCATGTCAATAGCATTTCTCTCAAAATTTCCTGAATCTTTGACCCTGACTATATATGAGTCATTGTTCGTATCATGAAACAACTTCCTTTCCAATTTATTGCTTGAATAACCTTGTCCATTGACAGATGCCACATCTGAGGAAGAATGTAAATTACCATTAACAGACTGTCCTGACCTAGATAACAAGAAATCATCATTGGATGACCTAGGCATGCGGGTCAATCCCTTGCTAATGCTATGCATATCTATAGCTCCACCTCCTTGAGCTTCATGACTATTCCGCTCAGTAAAATCTATAGGATCATCGACTGCAACATGTTTTTTTCTTCTCACTTGATCAAACTGGCCTTGGTCAATGGCCCATCTATCTTCATCTACTCCTCTCAGTAAACAATTTTGGAATGCTAGCCACTGTCCACCATCAGCATTTTTCCCAGAGTCTGTTACTTCCTTATCAGATGAATTCAACCTTTTAAAAGATTTGTCATTGGTTCCTCTTCTTTTTGAGGTCTTAACTGATTCATGAACAACTTTATCTCCATCACTTTCAGAGGAATAATCTGAACATGATCCACTGCCCAAAGATCGTTCTGTCTTTGTTATGTAATTGATGTTCCGAATGACCACCATGCCAGATTTCTGTCTGCTGGATCGGCCAGCCTTCTTCCGTCGTTCTCCAGTCAGTGAACGCTCCCTCTCCATATCCAATTCATCCCGAGTTTCAGATTCTGTAAGCCGTCCATTATCCATGGAATGCCTTCTATGTCCTATTGGTGTTGAACAAACTGGCTGCATAAATGGGCTGTTTGCTGGATAAGTCTGATAGTAGGGTATCCCTTGAAGTGGATATGGCTGAAACATTGGTAAAGCACCTGGGGGAGAATGAACAGGCCAAGAGGAGAACCCATTATTTGGAAAATGACCTTGAACATTATCTTGGTAGCCTGCAGTTGGTTGTCTGTCCATTGAAAACACACCTATAAATGTGTAAACAATAATGTTAGGACATTTTTAAGGGAGAGAAAATTTAGACATCAGGAATTTTTCTAATTTGCTCGGATATAGTATTCCTAATTCTTGGCAGGCAGAATTAATAATTTTATTCAATAAAACCCCAGTTAGTTCTTCCTTCCATTAATCATAGAAGATAGAACTTATCAAATTGACAAACCCTTAAACCCATATTTGCAGGCATTGTTCACAGAACCTAAACAGTTACCACCTAACCTCCTAAAACCCACTATAAGAGTTGTGTATAGCTTCCAAACCACCCTTGTTCTTTCATATATCCCCAATGAATCTTCCTCCAATTATTTTCTCCCCTTAATCCACTAAAAAAAATAACAATCCTTTCAATGACTTCTAGCCCTAGGTTACAATAAAGGTATGCACTACTAAGTCACAAACAGTGCACAAATATATAAGTCCACATGTGCTGGAGTTGTCTGGTACCTGAATTAGTTTTCCCATTACTTTCTGAGTCCAATTCAGTATGGGATGTAGAAACCACATTGGAAAGTGTGACGCCTGATGCATTTATTGCAGATAAGTCAGCACGATTGGGTATCACTTCAGCAGGTTCAATTTCAAGCCATTGGCCACTCTCATGTTTTCTTTTCCATAGAGAAATAAAATTTCTACATGCATCCCTGAAATATGACAAAGTTAGAATCAGCAATATCATCCAGAAATCACATATATGTTATCAACCAATTGACCAAGAACCCAACATCTCACTAACCATTATTTAAGGTGAAAAATGGTTAAGAAAGATAATTATTCTTACATCAAGCGTGATGCTTCAAAGCATTCAGCAAATGACATCAAAGCTGGCATGTAGTCGATGTCAAAACCCGCAGCAACAGCACGTGCAAATGCCATCCCTTGCTCTTTCTGCAGCACAGATTTACGTGTCTCCAGGACTTTCAAAAGCTGAACTCTAAACAATACATAAAGAAGGGAATACAATACAATACAGATGTTAACAACCAATTTTACACAACGAACAGAAGCTCAATGAGTACAACATTTTAAAAATACCGCTTTTACATATGTGAACTACACAATAAGGTTTGGATGTTAGCTTAATTAATTTTTATAACAAAAATTCAGTCAATGTCACTTCATTTATCATATGTTATCGTGCTAATATTAGTCCACTAAATTCAATAAGGAGTCCTTGTGATGAACTGTAGAGAACCTCGTTGGAAATGGTGGAAGGTCAACCCCAAGTACGAGAAATCTATTAAATGATTTGCCAGAGAAAATGTTGGCAATCACAGTATCCATAAAGATAAGACAAGACCTGAAGATTTTAAGATAGCATATTATCTTGTTGATAAAGATAAGATAAGATGAGGACAACAACAACAACAAAAGCCTTATCATGGGCAAAAAGCAAGGGAAAGAAAACAAGGGTAGAAGTTAGTCACTAAGGAATCAATTGTTCCAATGTTCCCAATTGCAATTCATATATTAGCAAATGTTACAGAGCCCCAATACAATTAGATAAAAAAAATTATTGTGTGCTAGTCAGGTCAGGCATGGGCACTTGGTGCATTTTATATTAATCATACACAACTGTCAACTAAAATTTCCTACCGGATGATCATAGAAAAGAAGAAAAAAAGTTGAAGAGATTTAGAATTTACTTTGAGTTTCCTTCCGATTTGGTGCTTCCATTTGTTTCAGGTGGCATTGTATCAGACTGGCACATATGCACACAGACATTAGAAAATAATAAATCAATGAGAGATTATGGTATTCAAGACCTTCTAACCGTGTAAAGAATAATAGCTTTCTCCTCATTCGTATCCTGCTGAGTCTTCCTGCCTGAGCAAAGCAGCAAGTCTTTTTAGTTGCAAACAGTAATAAATTTCAGCAAAGCTTTAAACACATCCAAATTTGTTGAATACAAGTTAGTTAATAGTTTTACACAATAATAATTTGCAATAGAGGTACCTGTTCTTTCAAAATTACCTTCAATGCTTTCCACATGTTTTATTTGGTATTCTTCCACCTGCAGATATACAAGTTACTTTAAACAGACCTTTAATTGCTGTGGTTTGAAAATTGTTAGATATTTACTTACAATGCTAATCCCTATAGAATTATTTCCTTGAATTGCTATTGCCTCTTCAATTTGTGCAATTTCAGATTCTATAGTATACACACGTTCCAATACCTCAGGAGAACTAACAAAGCGAACAAACCTACAGAAGCAGATGAAATTAGTTCAGCATGCTAATTTATATACAACTGAATGTCACCATGAATCATTTGTAAGAGGACAAACTTTAAGTTTCCAACCTGAGTTACAAGTCATTTAATCTATGTGTTTAACTTTTAAAGGCATGGTTTCATTGTCATTTCCCCAGTACTTCCCTCTTCTTTTGAAAGAGTAAGAACACAAGAAATATAAAAAGGAATTTTGAAGAACATATTACACCAAAAACAGTACTTCCAAAACGGCATACTAGATCCATGTTGAGTACTGGAAGAAATGATAACATTGAATAAGCATATTTAAACGAAAGATCAGTGTCAATTCAAATTCCAACTTCCAAGATACATCGATAGGAATAATTAACAAAAAAACAAGTTATGATAACAAGCCACACCTGTCAATTGTTCCCTTGGTAAACCATGAGGCGTCACTGCCATGCTCAGGCACAAGAACAATTGAATAACCACCCTTGGCTATTTGATCTTGAGCAGCCTTCAAGTGGGATAGAAATGGGTTGAGCAAACCCGAAACGACTTTCTCCTTCTTTCCATTCACAGTTATAAACAAGTCAAACCTGATTCAGAGAGGAGGATAAAAAATCAAATCAACAAGTCAAGCAGCAAATACCCATAACCATCGTTTTGGATGAGCTTTTGCATAGATCAATTAGTGACCTAAAAAACACTAGTAAAAATAACATACACTCTCTCAGTAGTTAGTAGCCCATTTCTTTAATTAAAGTTCTTCTAGTACTGAAGCTTATAAGCAACACACTACACAACTGTACCATCCAAAGAACTTCAATAGTGATCACACAACAAATTAATCACCGATGAAAGTGCCCACGTCAGCTACAACATTTATAAATAACTGGAAAATAACACACACTAGTTTAAAAAAAAAAAAAATCACGTTGGCTTCAATCATTACTACACACTTCAAAGTAAAATGAACTGAATCACTAAATGAATCATAGTCCTCTAACTCAAGTTATCATTACTTCTAAAAAGATAGTCATCTCCATTTTAAATCACTTTATTGGAACTATCAAATACCCCAAGTGCTTAAAAAAACACAAAATCAACACGCTTATTTTAGTTATTGTTTTCTATTTGTGGTGAGAAATGGCATAAATGGTAAATAAATAAATAAAATAAAACAAGATGATATTTAATACATTGATGAATGGGGTAACAACCACTATTATTACCTGGTTCTAGTTGGTGTGAGCTGAAACACAGCTGAATCCAACCTAGTAGAAGAGTTCATTGTGAGAGAAACCAAACCAAAAACCAGAAACTGGGTTTTCTTTTCTTTTCTCAGGGATCACACATTCACACATGAGTCTCTAAAGTGAGGCTAAGCTCACATACCCAAAAAGGAAAAAAAACAAAGTTTCAAAATGGGGTTAGACTTTGGTGACTTAAAAAGGCAAGCTTTGCTTCAAAAACATGCTTCAGGGTCCAAAAAGGAAAAAGGGTAAATTGCAAATTGCAAAGCAAAGAAAACTTAGAAAATGGGGTTCTGAAGAAGAATAGCTTCAATGGCTTCCAAAGAGAAACAAAGAGGGAAGTGTGTGTGAGACAGGATCCAACGTTGTTGTTCTTCTTTGGATACCAACTCATAGAAGGGACCATCAACTTCCAAATTCTTCTTCACACACAAATATCACAAAAAAGGGTGAAATATTTTCGAAACTGTGAGAAAATAATGAGGGTAGAACCGAGATTTCGCAAAAATTTGACAAACGGCATCACAGTGACGCTAGCAGAAACATACTTGTCTTTCGAAATCGACATTATTTTCTTGAAATTACCTTGTTGCCCTCAAAAAGTTTTTTTTTTTCTATAGTTTTTCATTGCAGAGTACCGTTGAAGTTGAATTGACGCCCTATTATTCAGCGACTATTGCAAAATTTGATTTTTGGTGAAGTGATAAAGTTTTTTTATATTTTATATTATTATTTTAAAAGTAAGTTATTGATTTAGCATAGTTTTTTATTTAATGCAAAAATTATTTAAAATATGTTTGGAAACGTGCTATAGAAATGCTTTGGATCAAAATTGAAAGAGCTCAAAAGAATTTTTAGGCACAGAATTTTCTTCTCATTTTATGCATTAGAATGTATAATAACTATTATAATTAATGATATGCTAATAGTCTATTCATTTTAAGTTAACTATCATATCATTAAAGTGAACTAATTTAGTTAGAACAAGTTATGGTAGATGGTCGTCGATTGTCCTCCAAGATCTATGTTACACTTTTAAACTCACTTCATTATTGAGCTGCTTAACTTCCTTATTTAATAATGAAGAAATCATTCAAATTGCAATGTATGTATACATATAGTGATAGTGATATAGGTTTACCAGAACTTTCTTTTTCTGTCGCTTGACTAGCTTGGAAATAATTATGAATGGGTTCAATAATAACATTTGTAGATAATAAAATTATAGACATTATCACTTCCTATTGACATTAATGTCTTTTCACTTTGCTTAAGTTTAGAATTATAGTGTTATAATTTTACAAATTACTCCATTTTTCATACGTCCATTTTAAAAGATAGCGTATAAGCTAAATAATATACTAATATATATTTATATTTGTATTAGAATTAAAGTATTTTTAACTTTCTAATATGATATTTACTATTATTTTTCTTATTTATAATCATTAATTATATAAATTGTTAAAGAATTAATCAAAGGCGAGATAATAACTAATATTATATTAAATTTTAGAAAATAAATAAATAAAAAAGAATAAAAAAACGAATAACGGAATATAATAATTCACTTGCATTTGTATGATGGTATAAACACATCTGTTTTTGTAACTTTGAAACTGGTTAATAAATCCGAGAATCAATCATTATGTGTTTTTGTAAGCTTTAAATGGGGAAAAAATGTAGTATGACATGCACTAGTTAGTTATATAGTGTCTTTTGGCATATTGTTTTTGATAAGGACATTACAAGGGGAAAAGATAATCAACATATACTGAGATATAGCGAAAGTCAAATGAAATCCAACACATGACAAGATATCAATGGACTGATTTTGCACTATTAATTATAAGATATTTTCAAAGGTATTAATGGATATTGCAAAGGTAAAATAACGACCTATAAATATGAGCAAGGAGAAGGAACTCTTTCAATTTTTTGTAATTCTTAGCAAGAACAATTATAATCCCAGGTCCCCAGCCTTGCAGCTTTGTGTCCTTATATTATTTTATGATTACATTGACCAATAAAGGATAAGATTAATGGATCCAAAGGTAAAGTGTTCTAATCTATATGATAAGATTAACCAAATCATTATTAAATTGATCAATTCAAAAGCAGATTAACCAATTCGGGAACAAGAATTAAAAAAAGGGGATTTACGAATATTTAATTACTAATGAATAATTTACCCATGAATCATTTTCCCATGGTATGTTTCAAGTTCCCTTATATAATTAATGCAGATTGGATTATGATAACATCCTAAGTCATATAAGAGCATCTTTATGGTAGATCTTAAATTGGGATCTTAGATCACTTTTTAGTGGACCCTATAGTACCACATAGGATTAAAGATCTCTCAAGATCTCTCAAATTTTTTCCTTTAATGGTAGATCTCATTTTGAGATCTTAGGGAGAGAGAAAATTTATTCTTTTTTAAACAATGTGCAGATCTTGAGGGATCTTGTATAAAAACTCATTCTCCATGTTAAAGATCTCTTCACTTCTTTTATTGGAAGATCTTGTGAAGATCAGATCTTGAGTTCAAGATCTTTGCTTAAGATCTATCACTAAAGATGCTTTAACTAATTGAGTGAGGTGAGCCTAAGATTGGTTGGTAACTATACTTTGATTTTGATTTAGTATGGTGAGTATGAGTGTGACCGGTCCTGATAACTTTTTAGATAGGAGTTGCATTGTAATTAATTTGTATAAGTCGATTTTAAATTGGACAAATTCTGTCATTCGGTCTAGTCCAAAATAGGAGTCACACACTCACATTGGTGATGCTTAAAATAAACTTAACCACCACAACATAGTATATGCATGATATGTGCATTTTATACACAAAATCTTACATAAAATTTCATATTCAATAAATATATATTGGTTTTTATGTGGTTTAATCAATGATTTACTAGTTTAATCAATAACTTGATAAATTAATATTTTAACTAGGACTTACTTAAATAAACTTTCTTGTAAGTATTTTTAGGAGGAAAAAAAATAATAAAATTAAATAAGTTTTTTTATAAGTTAAAATTAGCTTACTTATAAGCTTATTTGAAAGAATAAATCTCTCAATAAAAAGGATTGAATAATGTGTTAGATAAATCTTAAAATTTTTTTCAAGAGATAGAGAGATTTACAAAATAAGTTTATCACATATATAAAAATAAAATATTCTTAACAAGAGTTTTCAAATGTTAACAACAGATTTTCACAAAAATAGTTTTCACAAAAATTTGTGCTTTCAAAGATAAGATAGAAGCAACTGAAAATAAACAACTAATGACAAAAGGTAGAGTAAAAGCTAAGTTTATATTGATTCACTCAAATTAAGCTAGGTCAAGTTCTCATTCACAAAGTGTAAAGTGTTTCATTAATCACAACTAATTACAAACAAATTTTACTCTATCACTCCATGTTACAACAAGTATTCTCTATGTCACTCAGTTTTGGTTTATCCTTAATCTCCCTTGAGATTATGAACACAAAATATTCTTTGATCAGTGAGTCATTCCTAGCTTTTCAAACAACAATTTGAATGAGTATAATATTCAAATTTCTCAAAGAGAGGACATACACTTAGACTTGAATACAAAGAGATAACTTTACTAACCAAAGAATAAGCTTTCTAAGTTATGATTTTGAGCATCCAATACTTTTGATAGAATTTCGGCACTTGTGAATGTTTAATGAAGTCTCTTATCTTGTGTTGATCCTTGAGACAACTTTTGTTGGCTTCAAAAAAATATTCGTTGTAGGATCTAAGTTTTCCTCAAATAATTTTGTTATCAACAATTTGTCTTTTATTCTACTTGACAACTAGTTAAGGAGAGAGAAGGGACAATAATACATTGTATTTGTGGTTCTCTGCTTCACTACTTGTATGAATGATTATGTCATTATGATATCTTCATTTTGTCTCTCCCTTTGTACACTTGAAATTCAAATGTTAGAGGAAATTCACAACATAAATTAGGAAGGAAAATTCAAATAATAAAATGCTCTAGTGACTAGTGAGCTAATCAACCTCGAGATGCTTTCACGTGCATAGGGATGGAAATAGGCCAGACCGCCTATCAGGGGCCTTTGGCCTGGCCTGGCCTGTTTATTATAAAAGTCAGGCTTAGACTTTTTGAAAAGCCTATTTAAATAAAAAGGTCGGGCTCAAGCTTTAAAAAAAGCCTGTTAGGCCTATCAGGCTAACCTATATATATATATATAAATATTAAAATTAAAAAGATATAAATCAATCTTTTAAAAAAAGAAATAAAATAAGATAAGATAAAATCTAAATAGCCTATCTTACTTAAAAGATAAAAAATAAAATAGGAAATTTGAAATCTTTGTAGTAGGTTTGTAAAAAAGCCAATATATATATATATATATATATATTAAAACTAAAAAAATATAAATCAATCTTTTAAGAAAATAAATAAAATAAGATAAGATACCCAATCTCATATTAGAGTGCTCTAATCAATTTTAATTTTTTTCATGCACAAATTAAAAGGGAAATATGTCAATATGTGTCTTTCTTTATATTAAATTTAAAAAAATATTATGTGAATTCTCAAAGTTTCACTAATATATAATATTTATTGTAAAATAGGCTTTTTAATAGGCTCGTAGGTCAAGCCAGGCTTTTAAATAGGTCAGGCCAAGCCTAAAAAAAAAACCTATAACAGGTAAATAAGCTAGGCCAGACTTGATGTTTTTAAATAAGGCCAAGGCCAGGCCTAACCAAGCCTGGCCTGGCCTGGCCTATTTCCATCCCTACACGTGCATGGCATATGGACATTAACTAACTAAATATAAATCATTTGTGTAAGTTAGTTATGTCATTTTGGACTTGTAAGAACACAGGGTACATTGGTACTGGTTTTCATAATATTGTTAAACACTTGTTTTATACCAGCGCGTTGGATGGTGAATGTAGTTCTTAAATAAAAACAAGTACTAGTTACTTTTGGATGATAACTTGTAAGAACATAATGATATAAATATATTGCCAATTGAGCTTATACCAAGTATGTTTTGTTTCACTTCATACAAAACCATTAGTCCTTCTACAAATTATATCTTTGTTATCATAAAAATAATGGTATTTTGGATCGTTCAGATATACCATATTGAATCGTCCAAACCTAACAATCCTCCCATTTTTTACGATGAAAAAAATATAAATTTTGATAAAGATAAAACATAATCATGAAAGATTTCATATATATCAGTTAATCCCTATAGTGTATGCATGGTTATGAGATATCATGTGTGTGTGTGTGTGTGAAAGTGTGTTAGAACTCCCATGGAGTCCAACAACTTTTATGCATATCAATATATAGAATGAGATTAGAGCATGCATACAACATATATATAAGAGCGAAAGATGAATAAAACAAAAGTTGTAAGCAAACCAAAACCACTGATATATTTATAATTCACAAATGGTTTCACATATAGTGCTTTTACATATCAAAATTCTATATTTCTACCCTTTTTTGTCACAAAAAAAATAACGTAGGTTGAGATATTGACATCGTTGATTGGGTGGCATGCAGATGGTTTGTGGTGGTTCAGGGAGGCATAATTGGTGTTTGGGTTGTGATGTTTTGTGGAACGGTGGTTATGGAGATGAGGTAGATGGGTTGGGATGGTTTTACGACAGAAAAAGAAAGAAAATTAAGATGGGCATGTGTGGAGGGTCTGAGAAGATATAATTTTTTTTGTAGTTCACCATTACTAATGTGTTTGGAATCCAACAAGAAATGTACCTAAAACGTGTCAAATCCTTGTCTAATGGAAGTGGTACTCTTTGTAGCTTCGAAATGTCTTGTACAAAATGCAAGTTCCCCTACAAACTAGACTCAAACTCTTTAAGTAAAGTTTGTTATGTTTGGACAGTCCAATATGTTATGATTGGACGATCCATCCATATCGAATGTTTTAATGATTACAATGATATAAATTATTGAATGACTAATGGTTTATTTTTAAGTTAAATAGGATTTAATGACTAATGATATAAATATATATGAGCTCATATGAAACAAAATTATATCCTAAACTCTAATAAGTAATCATCCAATTGTAACTAAAACTTATTTATATTAAGTGTTATCCAACATCCAACGCACTGTTACAAACAAACGTCTAATCATTTGTGAAATCAATGTTTATACACGGTGTCCTTCTGTACATGTCCAAAGGACTTATTCACTTACACAAATCATTTTATATTAGACATAAGTGATGTTCAACCTTGTACTGGATTCATGTTAGCTAAAAAGGGAAGTGCATGAATCCATGTTCTTGTAAATTCATTTTGCCTATCTTATTTTGAATTGTTAACATTTGAATTTCAAGTATGCAAGGACATAATAAAAGAGAATATTCTTCATAGCCAAAATCGTACAAGTTGTGGAGGAAAAACTCATGCACTTGTCTTCTTTCTCTCTCCTCAAGAAAGCGACACGTTGCACAAGTTGACAACTATGACACAACAAATCATTTCAAGGAAGGCTTTAATCCCATAACAAATATCACCACTAAATTCTATAAAAGGCAAACTCAAAGCACTACAATGAACACACGAGAACAAAGAGAAAAATGATAAATGAAATATTTAGGTGCTAAAAAAATTCAATTCATTAGATAACATAATTTCCTCTTAAATTGTTATTCTTTGCTTAGCAAAGTTATTTGATTGGATTAGCACTTAAGTGTTTTCCACTCTTTGAATGTTTTGAATTTGTGTATTCATTCCAAACTTTGTTGTTTGTGAAAGCCAAAAGTGACTCAATGTTAAACAATACTTTTACGTTCTTATATTCAGGGGGGCCCTAAGGGTGTGCCAGAAGTAGCCTAGAAAATAATGTTGTTGTCATGAGTAGAAAGACAAAAAACTTGTTTGTAATCAAGTTTTGATTAGTAGAACCCTTCACAGGATTGTGAAAGAGAACTGGGCATAGCTTAACTTAAGCGAACCAGTATAAACTTAAGTGTTTCTACTTCGCTCTTAAGCTATTTAACTTGTATTTTCTTATGTGTATCTAGACACACTTAGGCACACAAGTTTGCATTTGGGAAACCTTTGTGAAAATACCTTTTTATAGTTTTGGACGATAGTCTAAAGTTGTTTTTTACAAAGCTATTTTTCTGTTAATTGGGTGATACATTTGAAATTCAGTTCTTGACTTATTTGCTTAAGAAAATCATATCCTTTGAAAGAGATACATATATTTATCTAATACAATATTGAACTCCCTTCTAGTGTGGTATTTATTATTTCAAAGTTCAGTGTTTGAATTTGGAGAATAGAAAATTTGTAATAGCCAACTAGATTCTCAAATATAATAGATCATCAATAAAGTCGATAAATATGTTAGACTTGTAACATGATAAAAAAACACACACAAAACCAAACACATTATTGTAAAGACTCTAACAAGCCTCATATTCATTAAAGGCAAATTGACATCACTGTTCTGATTTTGATGTGTGTAGAATTGTCATCTCCAATAATTTTCTCAACATTATCACTATCTTCCTTTGTATAGTCTTCACCATCATTCACAATGTAACACATCATAAATGGCTAAAATTATTACTATACTTTCAAATTCAAGGGATTGAAGTTTTGTCTCGATCTTTTTTCACTCCTATTCACCATGCTCCCATGCATCAACTACTGCAATAGTTACCATCGACTGTGACAGTTTCGCGATGCCTCTCCTTGAGCATGCAACTTGTGCATTGCATCCACATCTTTGGTTTCTTCACATTATTTCTATGGTTCTAAAAGTTAAAAAAAGCTTTAGACGTGACCATTGCACGCAATTCTTGTTCTTACTTGTTTTCAAAAAGGTAATCAGTTACTCAATCCCATCAAAACATTGTGATGAGTAATGAGCATGAAAATTGAGAAGACACACAAAAACTCAAATTTCCATAAAGAAGATGAAGACGAAAAATGGTAGTTACAATAACGAAAAACAACAAAAAACATGAGAAAAATGCACACAAGAAAAATTTCATGGGGATTGGCTTTGCCTAGTAGCTTTTTTTAATGGACAATGATATGTAGGTTGGTAACTCATCCATTCATTTAATGACATGTAACTTTTTTTGCCATGTCACATACTAATTTTGTTTTTTTTTTCTAATTAAAGTATAAGGACTATTTTGCAAATTTAATATTTTTTCTTTTTTATTTTCTATTTAATATTTTTTGAAAAGACAGTTCCCTAATCTTTATAATCCTTAATTGATTCCTAATCTTCTTGGTCTCGACTTGCTTTCTTGCTCCTATTTATAATGCTCCAATGTGTCAACAACTATGGAACTCACTACCAACCATGACGACTTCATGACGCCTCTTCTTCAATGTGCAACTCGTGCATCGCACCTATATCTTTGGTTTCTTCACGTTAGTTCTATCTTGCTAACAGTTAAAAAAATCTTGAAAAGTGATAAGTGCATGAAATTCATGCTCTTACTTTTTTTTTCAAAAAGAAAATCGGTTACTTGTCCCATCAAAACCTTCTGATGGGTAACTTTATTATATTATACATTAAAAATAATTTTTAAACTAAAATTCATTATGATAATTTAATCAGTCAACTATGTAGTTTTCAATATTATAATACATAACAAAAACAAGCAATACATTTTTTTTCCTTCTTTTTCTTATTCTTTGCATTACATAACTCTTAACTCCAATGACTAAAATAAAATCAACAAAATAGAACTGCAATACACCATGACCCATAACTTAAAAAACTTGAATCAATAAAACCAGACACCATAATTTAAAAAACCTTACGATTTAAAGACAAATTAAGTTTCTAAAGCTTTAGATCCAAATCCATTGCTTCCACCTCTGAGTTGTCATCATCATCTATGTTAACCAAATCAATGAAATCAATTTTCTTGATGGGTTTCTCCAACTTCCAGATATATGCCTCAGAGCCATCACCATTAATACTCCCAGAAAAAGGAAAAGCTTGTGGCGGAACTTGCATTTGTCTATTTGGCATTGATGATGAACCAATTTGGCTAGAATTGAAAACTGGGTTTCTACTAATTGGTTGAGGCATCCTTATAGGTTGTGATTGTGCTTGGAAAATCCTGCCATCACCCATAGTAGGTTGTGCTGGGAACTGTTGTGAACCCAATTGTATTTGAGAATTGACATGTGGTGGTGATGAATTGAGCCTTCTAAGTGCATCTTTTTCTTGTGCCATGTGAGACTCAACATGGGTTAGAAGGGCCTGAGTGTTGGTGAAAATATTGTTGCACAACCTGCATCGTTTTGGGCCAGTGTTGTTATAAAGTTCAGCGAATTCTACATTGTTATAAAAGTTGTTGGCCATGGTGGTGTTGGCGAAAGAAATGGGGAAAAAGGAATTTGGGAAAATTATGTCAAAAGGGTGTTTAGGCAGAACTAGTCCTAGCTTGGTAACACTTATTGATATCTTCAAATTAATCATATGTGGGTGGATGGGGGGTGTTATATAGCTTACATATTACAATGTAGATATATTTTGCATTAATTTGCACGTAATGGTGCTTGTGACATATATGATTTTTTTTTTCATACATGTATTTTCTTCTAGAAGTAATCTTATTTGAGATACTATTATAAACACAGAGATTTGGTATTATGGGATTGACAGCTAATTAGTATGCTTAGAAAAACATTTATGACACTTTGAATTGGAAAAAAAGGTATTTGATACATTAAATATAGCTATATATCAATATCACATTGTTACATGTAATAATACATACATTGCAGCTAATGGAAAGAGAAACAAAGAAAATATATTTTGCATTATACGATTTTGACTATGTTTGACAAGTCATTTGAGTTAATTTTTAACAATTTTTATTAATTGAAAAACTTGTTTAACTATTAAACTTCAACAATTAATTTTATCAAATACATATTGTTTAATAAGTTAACTTAACAACTTTCAATTACTAATTAATTTTTTAGTTTTTAATTAGTTTTATTGAACATAATTGAACATAATCTTTGATTTTGTGATATCTACCTAAACTGTATTAGTGGATTGTATGGAAAATTAAAGAAAGTTCATAAAGGTAAAAATGTGAGCTTCCTAAAATGTAACTTCAAGTTTGGACAAAGATCGATACTTGACAAAATGTTCTAATTAGTTAAGTTTGAAATATCTCAAATATTAGTTTTTTATTTATTTATTTTCGATTAAGTAATATTATGAGTTCACCCAAAAAATAAAGTTAAACTTTTATATCATAATCTCATTTATATTATATATTTCCCCTCTTCTCCTGTATATATTTATTAAATTTTTCATATTTAAAGTATCTAATCGTGTAGAAGATTTTCCAACGACATTCTATATCAGTTAAGTTTATCCATAATTGCAAAAGATATAAAAAGAATAAAAATTAATCTTCTTTCTTATACTTAGGGTATGAAAAATCGTAAAGATTCCACAAAAAGTTTGTCAGTATAAAAGTACAATATTTTATGAGTATGTTTGGAGTCACTAATTTAGGAATTCATTAAATATAAAAAAATCCTAACTGACAAGTAGAAAAGATAATAATCATATATAAGTCAATTAAAACTACTTCGAGCATGACAAAATTCTCCAGTTTTTTACTGTCCTATTTTTTTTATTTTTTTTAGAATGGTTAGAAATAGAAATTGATTTAATTTTGTAATTTTTATTCAAATTGTGTATATTTAGAAATGCACTTAAATTTGGTTGAATTTGAGTAGATGGGATTACATTTAAGTTAAATATAAAATATATTTTTTATTCTTCAACTTTTTTAAATTTATAATTTTTATTTTTTATTTTATTTTACAGGTCTTATAGTCTTTAAACTTTTAATGATTTTTTTCTCAAATCAATCAAATTTAATTTACGATTTGTATTTTAGAAACTGAATCAAATAATAATATTTATTCTAACACTTATATTATCATAATATTATATATTTTATATATATAACACTTTACTTTTACAATATTTTATTAATTTATGTATAAACTTTATATAATTTTATTTTTTAATGATTTTTAAGATATATTTAATTTAAAATTAATAAAAAATTGACCATTTTTATTAACATATTTTTTAAATGTAATTTAATTTAAAATTTAAAAAGTATATAAATTTAATAAATAATATTTTAATGAAAATCAGTAAAACAGATATATTTTTTAAGTTTAGTTCGATTCACTTTTTAATAAAAAATCAAAGTAAACTAGTTAACTAGAGTTGCAAACAACCGTAAATTTAACTTTTTTTTTTTTTTATAAATATTTTATGAAATAAAAGCATCCAGAACTTGAAGTAAAAGGGTTTTGGAAGGAACAAACATCTTGGTGGTAAACCCTACAGAGTACAGACATCATTTCAGGAACCAGAATCAGAGATTTAAAGGTTAGAACGAAAAGTAATCATCAATGGCAGCAGAGACGAAAGAAGTTTCAGGTTCGGAGATGTCTCTGAAGGATCAGGGCAACGAGTTTTTCAAGTCAGGAAAGTATCTCAAAGCTGCTGCACTCTACACTCAAGCCATCAAGCAAGACCCTTCTAACCCTACTCTCTACAGGTACCCTCTTTTCCTTCAAATTTTCCATCATTTTTCATTTGGGTGTCATTGTTCACTTCTTTCAGTTGGTGGGTTTCAAATTTTGCTTCTGCATTCTGCTTTTCTGTTTTCTCTCGTTTGTTTTGTGTCCTTGTTCTGAAAACTAAATCACAAAAGGGAATCTTCTTTGTTATTCTTATCGTTACTATTTTAATTTAATTAGCTTTTTCAGTTATTGCCAGCTTATGATCAGAGTTTCAGAATTGGAGTTTTTTTCATTGAAAGGTTTGCATTCTCATGTGTGTTGTTTGGGTTGGAGTTAGATCGATATAACGCTCAAGGCTTAAGATGGTGCACTTAAATAGGAAAAAATATTCCCTTTTCATCAAGTTTGTTTCTGCTAAGTGTGAAGCCGTGTAGATTAGTAGGCTGGAATATACTGAACTTTATGGTCTTTTTGATACGGTGGAGAGAAAACAAGTGATAAGAGAAAAGTTTGAAATTTGAATTGAAGGGAAAGTGGAAGGAAATAAAAGTTTAAATTTTCGTTCCTAGAAGTCAACATTTCTCTCTCTTTTATTTTGACTTTCTCCTCCCCAAATGTTAACCATATTTTCATTCCTTCTATCCGAGCATACCAGCAAGCTCTAATACTGGTTGGAAAAATAAATTGATAACTAGCGATGAACTAAGTGGCTAAGCTTGTAAATAGAACAAAATACAAAAATATCCTGCCACACATATATAGTTTCTGTTGCTGCATTTGAAGTTTTGAACACTGAAACAGTGACAGTAATTAAGAATTCGGCTTATTGGCTAGTGAGAAAATAATTCTGTAGATGCTTATCATGATAGATCGCTCAGGATATGGTGGTATCTTTGAATGGTTAAATATTTCATGGTATCCATTTTTATGCTTAATTTTCGTTTGATATCTGTATTTGTTAATTGTCATACACTTCAATTGAGCTTCTGATCATATTTCATGTTGGATGGCACATTGCTTTAGAAGTTATTGACTTGTTCTTTCTTATGCAAATTAAGCAGTTTGGATCAATGTTTCACATGTGAGATTTGCCACATGCACTCAATGTATAAACATCTTGTCCTGATGTAGTTTCTGTTTATTCATTGTTTGCTAGTAATCGTGCTGCAGCATTACTGCAATTGGATAAGCTTAATAAAGCTCTAGATGATGCAGAGATGACAATCAAATTAAAACCCCAATGGGAAAAGGTAAATGTTTATCTATTAATATTTAAGTTTTCAAACCCTTGTGATACAATTTCCAGTAATGCTTCTTGAATACACTTACAGGGATATTTCAGGAAGGGAAGCATATTGGAGGCCATGAAACGATATGATGATGTATGTATATAATAGCCTTTTGCTTAAATTTGATTGGAAGCTATTTACTCTGCTATGTTTTGGGATTTTGATCCTACTGTGTCTGCTTGCATGAATATTTGTTTGTAGGCTTTAGCTGCCTTTCAGATAGCATTGCAGTATAACTCGCAAAGTCAAGAAGTATCAAAAAAGATAAAGAAGATAAAGCAACTGGTGAAAGATAGCAAGCGAGCTCAAGAAGTGGAGAATATGAGATCCAATGTTGACATGGCCAAACATTTAGATACATTCAAAACTGAAATGGTTAGTATACATGTATGCTCATTCTGTTCCTAGGAGTGCTTGGCATGTGCTTTTTTGAATTAATTATGATATGATGAGGAAAGGTTTAGGGAGAAAGAGAAGGGAATAAGGTATTCATAGAGAGAGACAAAAAGGAGGGAGAAATGCAGTAGAAAGGGGGGACAAGTACACAAGGAGGGAGAAACATAAGTTTATGAATGATGTATATTCTTAAATTTAGTCAAAAGTATCAAAATCAGTGCATAGCTATCCTTATGTAGGCTAAACTCATAGTTGTCAAAAGAATGATGTATATTCTTAAATTGAGTCAAAAGTATCAAAATCAGTGCATAGATATCCTTATGTAGGCTAACCACATAGTTATCAATCCCAAATAACAGTGCAGAGTGGCTGACCCTAAAACTGCTATAGTGGGATAGCCTGTTGTAACACCCCGTATGCATCCGGTGTATCAACATATTACTTAATCAGAATAGCGCGACAATTATCATAGATAGTTAAAAATGGAAGCAGTAAACAAAAATGACGTTATTAAACGTCATTAACAACATCAACTGTACATCATATATGGTGAATTCTCATAATATCCACTGTATACATATCAAAACGGTATATATCCTTCACAGGGTACACAATTACAGGCATAACCAAAAAAAAAATAGAGCCACCATGCTCTTCAGTACTATGCCTAAGGTTCTCATAGGAACTATCCCTGCTCGGCCTCTTGCCCTGGGATCTATCAGCCGCTCCCTGAGGATCACCTGAAAAAAAACATAATCCCCAACAGGGGTGAGATAATAATCTCAGTAAACTCAGGGCCCTTGGAGGTCTTCCCTCCCCCTGGTTCACTTTCTTGCACATAATATCAAAATTGGCATTACAAATTAGCCATCACAGCTATCAACCATATTACCACATGTACATAGCATATACAGATATAAATCGATGCCTGAGGAGGCTTCATCCATTCATATGGGTACATCCCACATCAGGACCTACTAAACATGCCTGAGGAGGCTTCATCCATTCATATGGGCACATCCCACATCAAGGCTTTCTTTCTTTGTCTGAGGAGGCTTCATCTAGCTATGTGGGCACATCCCACATCAGGACTTACATATATAGACTATTAAATTCAATTCTACTGGCCAGAGAATCTAATCAAGCACATAACAACACTATCACAGTATTCAGCTCATCATATACATGTTTCCACAAACAGTAATACACAATTTCAATATACATGCATCAAGATATACAATAACCATAACTCTCTCGGAGTATGGTGGAACACAACAGTGGGACACACTCCCAAGAATAAAGAGCTTACCTGCTCTCAGCGCTATACCGGCTCTCCCGGCTTCGTGGTCACAACCATCAGCAAGATCACTATCACGCCCTACACAAGGCATAAAATAATCAATCAATAACGGTCCTTAGCCGTTAGAATGAAAGGAAACGCCATTCCCTTCCATTAAAACCTCTCTGTTCTTTATCTTAGGGTTATCAGAGCTAACCACCTTATAGGCGATTCACAGACCCTCAATAGTATCTATCTTGGTCTAACCAAGATCTTAGAGTCCCCCAGACTCTGCATAAGCTCAATTCAATGATCTACTAGGTCATATATCAACAATTTTCCAACATGACTAAAACAGATATATCAACACATCTTCACCGTTTATTTGGCCTTCTGAACAACTTTTGTAAAGGCACTTAGGCTCATAACTATCATAATATCTTCCATTTACTCAACATTTTTCCTACCCATACCAAACTCATAGTCAAAATCAAACTTTATCAAAAATCATGTTTCGAAGTTTAATATTCATCAGAACAACCTCCTGAGCATACTTTTTTAAAGAACCCAAGCCTAATTCCAACCCTATCACAAAGTGGTCACTAGTCATCCCAAGAACAATTTCACAAATCAAACGGTAAAACTTGAGTTTCTTACCTCTAAATCGACAGGAAAGGCTAGAGAACCGCTGTTCCAAGCTTGAACGTCCTTAAAACGCCTTCTTTTCTCCTCAGAATCAAACTTTGTGAATTTCCCTAGAGAACTGGATCTCTTTGTTTGATGGTTTTCAAAGAAAAGTGATGATGGAATCTAGCTCATTGAGTAGTTCTTTTCAACTTTCATGTTGGGTGTGAAAGGTTTTGGTCAACGGTTGAGTGTTTAAGAAGCTTCTCTAGTTCATCAATGGCAGAAGCAGAAAAAAGGAAAAAAAAAAAAAAAAGACAGAAAAGGCTAAGGAAAGAGAGAGAGAGAGAGAGAGAGGCTGTTATACCTGTAGTGGCCACTATTATGAAGATTTTAAGTACAAATTAAATATTTTATATTAGACTTATAAAAGTTGTGCCTTGGTGACTTGTTGGTCATGGGTTTGAATCCGGAAACAGCCTCTTTGTATATGCAAGGGTAATGCTGCGTACAATATCCCTCCTCCTTACCTTCGCATAGCGAGGAGTCTCTAAACAATGAGATACGTAGTTTTTTTTTTTTTTTTTACACTTATAAAAGTGCTAAATAAATGGTCAATTTTTTTTTAAAATTATCCAAAATTTGAGACATATTCATAATTAGTATCTAAAAGTTTTAGTCTTATGTTAAATACACAAATCAATAAATTGATAGTGAAAGTCAATGAATCAAATAAGTAAAGCATTTATGGCTTAAAGTAAAGTAGTAAAATCGATACAAAAACAAGAACATAAATAAAAACAAAAGGTTGAGCAACACCACCGCCAAGTGAAGGACAAAGGCAAGACCTTTGTGAGAAAGAAATACCTGTGTGAAAACTGGGTCATGCTATTGAGGACTTGCAGAACAGAGTAAGTGCACAATAGAGCAATGGGTTGCAGGGCTTGGCCTGAACAATGCTGGCAAGCTGTGGGTTGGAGGGATTGCATCAAAACAGAGAAGGTTGTGGATGTGACAACATAGAAAGGGGGGACAAAATGGGTTTTAGCTGCTGTCCACTGTCATTGCCGCAAAACCTGCAAATGGCCTTGATTTCTGGCGCGGTAGCGGGCCTAACATCTGAGAAGCCAAAACACTACCAAATATTGTGTGCTGTTAACAGCTATGGCTAATGCATCTTGATAACCAATCAATCCAATATAAACTCCAAATAACCTCAATTTATCAACATCAAAATGATTAATCAATAAATACCAATATATATGCAATATTGTTAGATCTTCTGAGATATTAGCATGCTTTGTTGCAATATTCATGATCTTTGCTTTTTTGGCTTTTTCCCCTTCAAGTCCTTACTTTGTTGTCCTTTTTCCCTTGAGGATTTCTTATCCTCTACTTTTGTATCTTTCTATTTTTTCCTAATAAATTCTTTGTTTATCAATAAAAAGGGGGCCAACTGGTGGTGTTGGACGAAACATCAATTAATAGCTTTGGATTTTAAACTTCCTCATGAGTACGAAATCAAAGTGAAGCATGAGAAATGCTGGTTAAACTTCCATAGGTTTCACATCAACATTAATAGTATTTTTGCCTCGTCAAGTGGTTGTGTGTTTATGCTAATATTGACCTATCAACCAAAATGGATGATCAAGAGTAAAATAATTGAAAAGGAATAACGCAGAAAAACATAAGAAGGATGGTTGAATCAAGTTTTTCTCCTCTTTAATACTATTTCAAATAAAAACAATGAAGACAAAAAACCTTTCACAAAGCAGCATTTAGACAAGCATTTGTTTAGGCAGACTATTGGTTTATCTTCATAATAGATATCTTGAAAAGGATTTGAAAAGAGATTTTCTTTAAAATGAAATCTCATATCAAGTCCCCAGTGAGTGTTAGCAAGAGCATACAGAGAAGGTGCTGAATACACGGTAATTTGTACTGGTTCATCTCATAAACCCAGGGCTACATCTAGTCCTCAACCAAAAGGCCAAGATTTTCACTGCCAAATTATTCTTTTACCAGCCTCTGCTATTTTTTTTATCAGCAAATGTTAGCAGTTAGTATGTTATGTTAGTAGGGGGATTTGAACCCATGACCTCCTTATCACTCCTATCCTTATGCCCCTCCCCCTAACCACCAAACTACCTTTTGACTCCCACCAGCCTCTCTTAACTAATTCCCAAGTATTTTTTTTTTCTACGAGTCTCTTTGCAGGAAAGCTATTTTAATCTTTGATTGTGCAGCTAAAATCTCTGCTCTTGTAGCCTTCTCATGTAAAATAGGGAGTATCTTTCTTTGGGAAATTGGGATTCCATTTGCAATACTCAGTTTTGTGATAAGGACACATCTTTCAAGAGTTTGACTTACTTTAAGGTACAATTGTCAAAGTCCGAAAATGTCCTTGTTATTTTCTAAGACATTTCAAAACATCAGAAGCTTGTGTATCTATGAGATGCTTGCTTATATAGACACTTAGATATACTGATTCTTTTGGTTTTATGAGACACTTAAAATTCTACAAACTTAATACACTTGTTAGATTTTTGCAAAAATTCATTCAAGTGCTAATGTTTTGTTATTCATTGAAACTTTGGGGTGTCAACCATCTTGGTTCAGAATAATTTTTAATACACGTTTGTATGACCAAAGTTAACAGTTCATACACTCACTTGATATGCCCCTATATAGGATCTTCCATCTTTTGTTATGATCTCACATTTTACCTTTTATGTTTCTATCTTCCATGTCTGAACCAAGATGGGGATTTACAATTTTGACATCCATGGTGCTGCCAGTCATTTATATGACAATAAGCTATAGGATATCAACACATTCAAAATTGAACAATGCATTTATTCATCCAAGTTCAACTGAATCAACAACAAAGACTCCAATTCTCAAAAGCAAAGAAAAACACCTGAAAAATGAACCAAGAATGTTGGAAATATTTCTCTTTCCTTCTTTCTGTATCTTGGTTACTGAGATGTTTTATTTTATGTTTCCTTTAGCTTTTGATTCCTTGTTATTGATATTTATATAAGGTTGTTAAAGAATTCATTTTTTCATATAATCATGCATCTTTTTAAAAATTTTCCGTGTGAGGATTTAAATGATCTCCTCCGTACAGTCCGGGAAGTATGGATTTGAAGAAGGCTGGAAAGATTTGTTCTCATTCCTTGTTGAGACTATGGAGACAGCTGTAAAATCATGGCATGAAACTTCTTCAGTGGATGCTAGAGTTTACTTTCTTCTTGATAAGGAAAAGACAGACACCGATAAGTATGCCCCAGTTGTGAATATTGATAAGGTATGCATTTTCTTGTTTCGTGTTAAATCTTTGTACAATTATCATTGTGGTTTCCTTGCTTTTTGTGCTTGGGTATCTGATTTATGAACTTTATGCTTAATATTCATGCTTATTTAGCTGCTTTGTTGTTTGCATATGATTATCAACTCAATAAGTTCCCTATATGGTATTCTGAGTTTTAATCTTTTTTATTTTTCTCATCTTCTTGGCCAGGCCTTTGAATCACCACATACACATGGCAACTGCTTTGCATTTCTTAGGCAGTATGCTGAGGAGTCTTTCTCCAAAGCAGCCTGCTTGGTGACTCCCAAAAACATCATTGCTTATCCACAGGTAACTTGATTTCTTAATGCATTGAGGATTGAAATTTCCACAGAAAATGTAGATGGTTAAGATATGGAACAGTTAAATGGGAAATTTTATTGAGGTTTAGGGGTACTTTGGAGGCATATGATATCACATCTTCAACTAGGAAAGTGAAGAGAAATGATATTTGCACACCTAGGGTGCAAGGTGTGTGAAATTTGGATGTACAAAAATGTTTAAGCTGATTCAGTTATCACTTTAGGTGGGCTCTATATGAGAGTAGATAATTCAGATGCTTTCATTTCCATCGATGTGTACGTGAAAAGAAAATAGGAAGAGGTCTGTAGCATCATTCTTTTAGTTAAAATATTGTGGTATTTGATATCATTTAAGTTTTTTTATACACTACATACTCCAGACATGGCTGCACAGGGATGGTAAAAGACGGACTGAAGGGAAATGTTTCCCATCCGAATGGCTTATATTTACTTAAGTTTGTACTTTGACAAAATAGATCTTTGTAGCTAAAAGAAGATTGTCAAATGCTTTTTAAGCCTGACCTGGTGGTCTCAGTAGGAAAAAGGGGTTTTGGTTACTGATCAGCTCATTACATCAATGATGATGATGCAGTAACTCTAACTCATAAAGGGCGCTTGGTTTAAAAAATGCAAAAGAGGTAACAGTAAAGCTATCTGATCAATGTTCATTTTCAACAGATCAGCTTTCAACCTCAAAATTCCATTTGTTTTTTAGGTTAATTGTGAGGTTCAGATTGCCTGCTTTTCTACTCATTCTGTTAGAATTGCGAATTCTGAATGTCAGCAACATCTAATAATGACATTATATGCCTGCAGGTCTGGAAGGGCCAAGGATCAAGAAAGTGGAAACATGCACAGAGTGATGGTTTCTTTGTTCAATTTGAGTCACCTTCCCTGCGAAAGCTGTGGTTTATACCAAGTTCAAATGAAAAGGGGCAGACATTATGCAGGTCTCTCTCCCACTATCTCTCGTATATACTTATTTACTGCATAGTTTTGTAATTTATGGAGGCTGGAGGGTGATAATTGTGAGGATTGATTGGTCTTTTAAGAAAAACGAGGATATACACTTATAATAATGGTTTATATAATATTAGCTTTTTTATCCTTTCCTATATCCATTATGGTGATAGGCTGGTTTTGTTAAATCTAATTTCTCTGCAGAATTATTAATATGAAAACTTTGCTGTTGAGAAATAGAGCTTTTAAAAATGTATCTTTTTTTCAATGAAGAAAACTTTGAAAAAAGGAGCTTTGTCTTGAGAGCTTTTGACTTCTCCATTTCCTTCTTTACTTAAAATGCCTATATCTATAAACACAATCTCAGAAATTATCCAAGAAATTTTAACTTCAAAGTAACTTTTAAGTTTAAAAACTATTTTGTGTTTGCTATCTTCAGGGATCCAGATGTTTTGGACATTGGTGCACATGAAGTTCTTCCCCGGTTATTCAAATAAAATCTGCTTCATTCTTAGTGTACAACTTCACTAGTACATGGTGTATTTCTTAAGGTAAAAATGTCAGGCTCACACGAAGGTTTGCATGTTCAACGAATACAGACACTATGGTGCCGATGTTTTGCTGTCTTCTTAGGATGTGAGAAATGCTGGCAGGAAGGATGTGTGCTTCATAATTTTGTTAGATATGTATATTTATTTATTAAATTATTTTAAATCATCCAAGCCATCGAGGAGTTGCATTTTGGTATTATTTTATTGCGTGTTTGCTCTTCTGTTCTTAAGGTTTGGAGACTTTGGCCTTTAGTTTGTTTATTTGAGATGTGACACTTTTATGTTGCCAAGGCAAAGTATTCAAGTATTTTATCTGTGTTTTTTTTTTTTTTTTTTGTGGTTCAGATATGAATATTGAATTTTTGGCTGTTAATGTTCATTTTGATCAATTTATTTTTGTATCCTCTCGTTTGTATATTGCAAGAATTTTCTGATGATGGTTGGTGAAACTAAGAATTGGTCAATGAGCTTTTGTTCTCTAATGATCAGGCAAGAGTTGCAGAAGAAATTCAAGAAGCTTAGAACCAATAGTTGGTTGAGTTGAGTAGTTTAACGCATAGGTTATGCCAAGGGGTTTGCCATTTTAACACCCTGAATCAAGATTCTCAAACTTGATACTTTTGTAAACTCGGGGAGTTTATATAAACACAATTTGTAGACATGTTTGTCTTGAATAAAAGTAGGATTAATTAAGTTTTTAGTATCTTAATTTTTCAAATTTCAAATTTTAGTTCTTCAAAAGTTTTTTTTAACATATTTTAGTACTCGGTTAATTTTTCATCAATATTTTTATTCATTTTTAGTTCCTTGTTGATTTTTATTGTTCAAGATCAGTTTTTATTTTGTCCATTTTGGGTTTTTATTTTTATTTATTTATTTTGAACAATAAAAAATAAATGAAAGATTAAAAATAGAAATTTTTTTTTTGAGGGACTAAAAATGTTCACTGGAAATTAATGGAAAAGTAAAAGTTGTCAAATAAATTTTGAGGGACTAAAAATTTAACTAATTCTAAAAAATAATATTAAAAGACCTGTTAACGACTTATATGCATAATAAATCAACAGTTCAATTGCTGTATAATAAAGTATCAAATCACAATAAAAAATAATGAAGTGTGATAGTATATCAGTCCTAAATAAGATCACACAAAATAAATGATTAAATTCATAAAAAAAACAAATAACTAACCGAAAGCAGTCACTATGGAGTTGGTGGAGAGCAAATATTGTATTTGATTTCAAACTTGCTAACCATTTCTTGACTCGAGTTTATGCGAGTTTGAGTTTAATGACCCCCGAGTCTATCTGGAAAAGAGTTTGACAACGAGTTAACTTGATTTATCTATTTAGTTTAACAACCATATTCTGAATTAATTTCTTTAACCATCCAATTTAAACAAAATGATCATAGGGTCCTGTCTACCATGAATTATGATGAAGGATAAAATAATCACTTAGTCGGTTCAAAATTTGAAGCGAAAAATACTTGTGTATTCTATTTCAATATGATAATGTATGATAAAAAAAAGTTCTAATTTTGCCCATATAAATTAAGTTAATTTAGGTGCCCTGCGAAATAATTGATAAACATGTTTGGTTCATGTTTGGATTGATTTGGAAACAATAGAAAAAGTAAGATGACATGAGTGCAAAATTTGGTCATGATATGATCATTGACATAGAGGAATATTTGTAATTTATTTGTCAACACCCAATTTTGTGTCATTTATTTGGTATTAAATGAGCTCCCAGTAAAAGTGGATCATGTTCTTGACTTCTGATTACAAAAGAACAATTACGTAGGCTACTAAGTCTATATATATATGTCAAGAAATCAAATGAAAACATTAGTGGTACGTGCAAAAGAGGAAATGAAAGCAGTAGGAGAATTATCAGAGGTGCAAGAAATTGGTACAAGTTGCTCACCCTTAAACTAAATTGCATTCTATTGTAAATTTTCTCATTCTGGTCTTTGTGATATTTGTTAATTGTCTCAAACACTGTGTGAAGTTGAAAACAGAACCCATGCACACACAATTACATTCACCATGTAATTCTATGTCAAGCGTAAAATATTCGGAAGACAATTGGAACACTATTGGATACATACGTTACAAACATAGGACTTTTGATGGTAAGTTGTTTTGCTGTATAAATTTGATGGCATGTTGATGTTAAATATTTTTTTATATCTGGGGAACCAAAATAGTGACACCATTTCTGAAAAAATATGCTTAGAAGTAGGTACTTAAATAGTATATACGTGTCTCTAAAAAAATAGTACATACGTGACGTAATCTTTCATTGAAAATAAAAAATTTAAATAATGGAAATAGTTTGACGTATTTAATTAGAATATTTTCGATATAAAATTCCCGAAAAATTATAATTATATCTCATGCATATTTTATGCAGTTATCAGTTTATTCTTAGAAAAGCTTTTTTATTTAGAGGAAAAAAACTTATTTATTAGCCTAGTTAAATTACATTTTATTATCGGATGATAAATGATAATGTACCAAAAAAAATCTGGATGTTAAATGATTGGTTCATTGTTGAGTATAATCGTTAGCATCAATTCACTTGATGTTTATTTTATTATCTATTTTATGTGTTTGTTCATTTATTTGATATTAATTTTTAATTTGTTTACTAAATTTGGGTGATAACAGACATAACGAATTTAAATTATATTTTTACACTGTATTTATTGGGGTCGACATGGAAATTGAGTTGAGATATTATATATGAGATCATAGCTTGAAACCTTTGTGCAATCATTGTACATAAAAAAATATTTACACTGAAAAAAAAAAAAAACAAGTTTTCTTTATTGATTCTAGCACGATGTTCTGTCGATCCTACAAATTTGGGATATAGTTGAATTTGACATCATGAATATCTTCACAATTTTAAAAATATGCATCATTGTTTTACCATAAACAAAAGGATTAAGTCAAGCAGGACGTTTTGTTAATCCTACATGGATAAACCACCAAACACATAAATCACATGACGTGGAAGTGTGCAGTTATTCTAGCTTAACCTAGAGGTTTCATAAGAGGAGATGTCCGTATGAATTTTTTATAACCATTTTCAGTGCTGGAATATACTTTGATATTAGACTCTAATATCATCTTATAAACGTGTGTCTAACTCATATAGTGAACAACATCTGTTTAGCATAAAACACAAACTTCTATGTGCACAAGAGGGGGAAAGCATATGTATGCACCAAAAGAAGTAATGCAAAGTTATCGTTCAAAAGAGTGACGAGTCAAATTATCATGCAAAAACGATGCTACATCTCTTAAATTTTACTTAGTCAAATTTTAATACGACTTGTGTTACTGTCTTACAGCTTTGCCAACACCTGTAGAAGCCTATATCTTTGTAATAATATAATAATTGCTGTTAGGAATTAATATCCCACTTTGTAAAAATTATACACATTCATAAATTGTTATACTGCTTTCTCATAGAGTAATCCACGAGACAACAAATACAAGAAGAAGCTCTTCTAATTTTGGACTTGAATCAAAATCCCTTTCAAGCTAGGACTCTGAATTTGTAAATGCAGAGTTTGTTATATGTTTTGAAGTCTAAAAAGTGAAGAAACTCTGAATTTTTGCACCCTTTTTGTTGTCGTGAAAAGTCCATGAGGCTGCAGCCAAAACAAGCAATAATAAAACCTTATCACTTATCAGATCAAATAGTATTACCAAACTAAGTGACATGACTTGGCCTTTATTCAATGAGAATTATACATGATTTTTTGTGTTGCACTATCTTTCAATTTTATGGTGAGAACATGTCACATGAGAATAGAATGGCAAGTAGCAGTACTGACATCATGATGATCATGTGAAGCAATTAGAGTTTGTGTTTGTGATCACTGTACTTGTAGAGCCACAGTCACTGACTATGGACCTGTCAAGCTTTATTGAGCATGGATATTGGTAGTTTTGGGCAGTGACACCAACATGTGAAGATGACCTCTGCATCCTCACTGGCCTTGGGACATTTCTTCCTTCCATTGAAGCTCTTCGTCGGCTTGGCTGCCTCTCGTACGAATCCGGCCTTGCCTTTGGTGCACTCTGTGATCTGGCTTTGGCTCTCGACGATTCCGTGTTGGCCATGTAGTTTGGAAACAAAGGGTAGTCATAGGACATGGGTTCTGTGTATGCTGGTTTAGGGAATGCAAAAGGAACCTTTGTAATTTTATCATCCACTCTTGATACTTCTTCTGAGTAGTAATAGGGACTGCTTTGTGCTGTGCTGAAGGAACACTCCTCAAAATGACCACTGCATGCTCTTGGACTCAATTCTGTCAGTGTTGATGGTGCAGGTGATGATGCATTGTACTTTTCCTCCTTTGAGTATGAACCGTTTGATGAGTAATATGCAGAAAGTCTATGATCGGAAGGCTCGCGATTCGCAGCGCTGTTTCTTCCTCTTGAGTTGCCTTTGGATTCACAAACAGCCATCTCCACAATCTTGGCATTCTCTTCCAAACCACTCTCCATTTCCTAGATGAAAAAAAAAAAAAAAACACATTCTATATCAATGAATAGAAGAACTTTTTGTCATTTCCCCTCTTCTTTTCCTTTTGTTTGGCCAAAGTAAATTATTTTAGTTTTCAAATTCAACAAAATGACTTGTCTCTTGAATAGTGCCAACAAGTATGTATGTTTTCATTTTAGAATGTGTCTTCATAGTTCATATTAACAAAATGCTTCACCAATTAATTCAAATGAAAATTTATCATTTTCTTTCTATCTTTGGCGGAAATTTGAAAAGATCCATGCTTGTCATTCATTCAGTAGATAATTCACCATCCTCTATATACACAGCAAATCAGAAAATTTCCATGTAAAATTTCGACCATCATTCCACAATTTGAAAGGTAGGTAGTTGGCAGGAGTTAATTATTGAACTCACATTATGCATATGCATGAAGATGTTTTCCTCAGAGGTTATTCTGTAGGGTGATAGGTTTTGATCTTCTGACACCATCCGCGCCCTCTGAGCACGAGCCCTGGCTTGTGCTATGACCAAAGCCTGAATGCATCTCAGTGTCTCCCTGGCCTGTTTTCTCACCAAGTGACCCCTCACCAGTGCCTGCAACTTCACTAGTCCTCTAAGAGCATACAGTGCCTTTCTTGCCTATTACAGAAACATTCAAATATTAATCGCTCACACTTATCAGAGCTAGTATTAGTATTCCAGTCACACACACAAAGTCCAATATTTTCATTTTTTTTTTTTTTTGCTTTTCACTTTGTTTCTTGTATTTTGAAGTCTAAAAAAAAAAAGTGAAAACAGAAAACGTTTTCTCAAACCAAACGGTCTCAGATGTCACGTACCAAGTAGGACCGAAACACCGATTGAATTTTAATGGCTGCAGCCTCTTCAGAACATCCGGTTGACAATCCATTGGAATCAGGAGTCAAGCAGATCACAGGATCATGCTTCCTTTGATCATTCTCAGCATTTTGATCATTTTGCACTTTGACTGAAGAAGCAGTGACACCAGATTCTGCAAGATTCAGTTCCCTGGAAGCTGATGATCTCCTGAAACTCCACCTTCTTTTCTCCTTGGTGGTTGTTGAAACTGGTGTGGTTGGATTTTCTGTTTCTGTTGTGCTTGTGATGCCATTCAACAAACACATGTTGGTACCACATTTTCCCTTCTCTTTCTCTCTGTCTGATCTCTTCCCTGTCCACAAGCTCCTAAGCCATTTCCCTGTCCTCCCCATCTCTTTCAACAACTCTGAAGAAAGTAACAAAATGAAATATGAGATTTCTTCATATCTGCCTTATTTTTATTTTTTGATAATTGCTTTCAATACTATGGTCCCCATCCCATGCTAAATTTAGCTGAGCATTTTCACAGCCCCTCAACTTATCTTATTGGTTATTTTCATTACTAACTATCACTTTCAGAGCATGTTTGGGTCCCTGTGCCATGTAATTAGGTAATTCCTCTGCTTGTATAAGTTGAAGCATAGAAGCAGCTTCCAATGATAAGCCAATTGCCACGTCCTTGAATACTAGTGATACAGATCCATTGAAAATATATAGATAGATAGATAAATATATAGAATTATAGATACATAAATCAGGGATGTGTAAGATTTTAGCACTCACAGCATTTAATATTATTTTTATTGAATAACTTATTCTAAAATTAGTTCACTACAGATTGATAGATAAATAGGATATATGTAGTGAGGTAGATTTTTTTATGGGAGAAATAAATATAAATTATTAGATACAATAATAAATGGTAAAGATTAAAACATAAAAATTGATTTTTTTATATTATAAAATGTTCATATTAATTTTTTACTGTTTACTTGACTATTTATGTTTAATTGTATATATGAATTCAATTTACTCTTTAGAATGTTATGACATAATTGGTAAATGACATTATTTTTTAAACTTGTATTATATATATGAAAAAAATCTGTTAGGAGATATTGGTTTCTTAAATGGATTTTAATATCTCAAAAAGTTAGTATTAACTCTTATTTATGTTAAAAAAGAATTAGAATGTTATGACATAATTGATAAATGACCTGACTTTTTAAATTTGTGTTAGAATACATATGAAAAAATATAGATTAAGAGATGTAAGTTTCTTAAATAAATCTTAATATTTTAAGAGATTAGTTTTTAACCGTGATCCAATGTTATTTTTTTTTTTCTCTTCAATGTTTCATATAAAAAAATGACTTCCACACTAGTAATTACATTTAATACATAGATTTTGGGTTTCCATGTTTGTCGCCAAAGGTAAAAAGCACACTTACATGGTTGCCAAGTGTGTTATGGTGATTTCCATTGTCGGTTAACGTGAAATGGGTTGGATCAGAAACCATGTGAAAAGTACGTCAACAACAACTGGCAGAATCCTTCTAAAATACTCATACTTGGGTCGTAGTTGCAGCTCCATGATGAACTATAGAAAATTACAAGTCCTAGTGCGACCGGGTTCCACTAATTATAAACGTTTTTTTTGTAGGGTTCATGCAGATTTTCACGTGCCAATACTTTGTCCATGAAGTTAAAAACATGATTGAGTGTGTGTGTTTGATCAACCTATTAATTTTGAATAAAATTGATATTGAAATGACTTAATTTATGTTTTAATGTTAAGGAATATTAACGATATTCTCCCTAAAATACTTTCCCTGTTATTAGTTGAAATGAGTAAAATAGGGGCAGCCCCCCGCCCCCCGAAAAATCACAATTCAGTATTTATAGTTGAAAAAAAAAAAAAAAAGAATCGTGACCCCTCTGCATAGAATAGGAATACTGTCTTTATAGTATTTGATGCATTCACCTAATATAATGGCCAGAATGCAAAATATATTTGTAACTTTAAGTAAACTTTCAATCAACATATTAATTGCTACCATTGATATTTAATATTTATAAAATTGTTACCACCGCTTTTAGAAGGACCAGTGTTAGTACAAATGTTTTATAAATGCTTTGCCATTTTTAATGTATAATTGGTATTTTGTATTGACCTAGATTATTTTTTTCAATATTTATTTGTGATTATGTTTGAAAAAAAATAGTTAAATTGTTAATGTATGACAACTTAAACAATTGTTTTTATTCTTTAAAAAGAAATCAATAGTTTTGATCCATCTGAGCCCACTCATATACCACAAGCTTTGGATTGATGTTTCACCTCGGGATTCTAACTTCTAAGCTTGATGAGCAACATTAAAATGTAGAACTCAGTAGAAGAATTCATCAAAGAATAAATGAATCCTATTATTTATTTATTTGAAAATGGAAAAAAAGAATTTTATTAAGACAAAAGTAATTAGAAATAAGCACAATATGTATAAATGAATGATATATATGTAGATACTTTGACTATTTATATTGAAAAGAAGGTTATAAAGACATTGTTACATAAAAATTACAAAAGAGTATGTCAAATCAAAAACTAAAGAATATCATGATCTTGAAGAAAAAAATAGTCATTGTTGTTAAATCCCCCCCCCCAAAAAAAAAGAATTTTTTTCTGGTTCCGTCGTCCTGGTTGAAATCATCAATTTTAATAACTTTTACTTTTCATTAATGATCTTTTAATAAAGTGATAGAAAAAGAGTGTTGTTAAACATTTTTCTTAAATGTTTTTGTTCTAAAATCAAGTTAGTAATAAAATTTCACAAAACCTTATATGTAATGTAAAAATTATTTCAATTTACAATCAATTTATCGACGTAAAATTTAATATGTGAAAAATAATTTAATTTTGTTTTAGATGGTATTTGAATGTGATTTTAGAGAATCAAAATACATTGAATCATGTGTTTATTTTTTTTTTCACCACTTGATTCTGCTTAACCCGGGGTTGTCCTGATGTACCAAGGCATTGTGAATAAGGGTCCATGGATGCAAGAGCTTTCATGGTCTGTGTTGAGCAGAATGTGCTACAAGTTTCCTGGGACATTGCTTAATGACCATGGAGAACTATGAGTTTCCCTATATGTTATTTCCTTTTTAAACTACTTCAAGGGGCTAATACTTTCTGTTTTCAACGCCCCTTCTTTCTATATATTTTTTCTTTTCTTTTTCGTAAACTCTTGAATATTTTAATATTTCACATTCCAGAAATGTGTTTAATATTTCACATTTAATGTATGTTTGGTATTTTCATTAGGGAGCCTCCCAACAGTTGAATTCAAAGTTTCGAATTCCTATTTTTTACAAAATGTGTATAAGAATATTTGTTCGTTCAACTTAACATTAAATCAAATACACTTTTAGAAAATGTGAAGAAATTTTTTTCAATTTTAAATTTATTCTCCCCTGTCCCCTTAAGATGAAACTCTTGACTTCGCCTTTGTTGGCTCCCAAATACCCATAAAAATTACTAAGGTGCAAATGATTTTGTCAACATAGAGTTCAATTAGCTTATGTTACAATTTCAATTTATGCTAGCATCCACGAGTGAGGGTCACCTTCAGCACCAAAGTTTTGAATAGCTAGACTAATTGGTTTAGGTGATAACCAAAAAAGCATCCAAAAAGAAAAATGTAGGAATATTAAATGCATCATCATGCCCTTTAACTCCGTTGAATCTAAGTACATTCAAGACAAAGAAAAAGAAAACATTTCGATCGGTTGCAATGAATGCATTTTTTTTACCAACTTTTAGAAAATGATATTAGATCATAATAGTAAGTGTTAAATATACTTTTAGTCTTTATAAATAGGATACTTTTTTGTCTTTAATCCCTAAAAAGTAAATCTTCTTATTTTTTTTTTCTAGCATTCACTTATAAAAATGTGTCAAATGTGATTCTTGTTCTTTTAGAAAAATTGTCTTCTTTTGATCCATCTTTTATGAAAATAATGACCATGTATGACATTTTATAAATAAGAGATAAAAAAGATTTTTTTTAGAAATTAAAAAATAAGCATTATCCTATTTATAATAAGAACTAAAAATATATTTAATTTTATAATCAATTGAAAACTTTGCATCCATAGAGTACAAAGACGACCATTGCATCTTCATTGCTATATGATTTGGCCTTCTATGTTAGCTTACCTCATGTGACGGTTATTTAAACCATTTACTATAAAAATAACAGTTAGATTAGAATATATATATATATATATATATATATATATATATATATATATAAAGAGAGAGAGAGAGAGAGAGAGAGAGAGAGAGAGAGAGAGAGAGACCCACCTTTTGTATTATGTTGCAATGCATAAAAGAAGTTGAAATTACAGTCTGTGAGGAATAAAATGCATGCAAATAATGTACTACACAAAAGGACAAGTTTGTTGAAGCATCAATGGTTGTTTATACATGGCTAGCTATCAATTTAAATAGAAATTGGGCCCATCAAGCCTATAATGGAGTTGTGATTTGTGTTGTTATATGAATGATCTCTTTGCTTAAACAAACAATCAGTTTGCAATCACATGGCATGTTTTATGTTTATTAAGCTCCCCATTTGACTAGCTATTCCATTGAAGAAACAAAACTTTGGGATTTGGCCCATTAACTTCCCTTATTCTCTATTTAATTAGCTTTTTTTACTTGATATTATCACCAAGCAAATTCCCCTCTATTGGTAATTCTTACATGTTGTGAAGGTTCACATGTGTATCATTCCATTGCATGTGAGAAATTTCTTAGCCTCACGTGGTTACTTCACTAGCTAGGGAGGAGGATATATATATATATATATCTTTTCTCTTTTCTTTTCTATATAGCCTCACTACGACCATTCCTCTACTACACTATCTATATAGCAATGTAAATTTTATCTCAAACTTGTGATTTGGACATATCTATTGTATCAACTCCTGCGAACATGCTTATTTATCTGCATTTGAAGGTAGCATGAAATGTTGGCATTGGAGGATCTAATTTAGAGAAAAGAGTATGTGCAAGCATGTTTGTACATCCAAAACGGATTTGGGCCTTGTACATCCATGATTCTATCTATGATACTATTGCTAAGTCGTTAGGGTGCCATAAATGGACCCAAAAAAGAGGTCAATTATCTTTAGTCTCTATATCGATACCATACCTTGACAAAAATGAAAAATTATTATAGACTATTTATTTAGACCAAAAGAAGAAAAAACAGATGGTTGATTAAAAATTTGAAGGCTAAAATCTCAATTTCATAATTTATTTTAGATGTATATGTATCTTATTATACTTTTGATCGTTTAGGTCACTGATTAGTATAATTATACCTTATTTTCTAAATTGCATTCTATAACTTGGGTGAGTCAAATTGGGCCTAAATGTCTTACAGTCTTGTCCCAAATTGGTGGATTTAAAGAAATTTTGAAATAACCTTAAATAAGAATTTATCTTAATTACAATTATATCATGAATCTGATTTTAGGGTATTTTCCAAAAAAAATTCTACTAACCACCCCTTTTATTATGAAAAGGATAATCTAGACTTTATCATCGAAAGGTTTGGTAATTTTTTTTTTTGTTATTATTATTTGGGGGTAGAATTTAATTTTTTTTTTTATCAAAAGGGGGTAAGTTGTGACACACGTTACTACTTATATCTTATATTTTTTTATTTTTTAAATTAAAATCGTAAAAAAATTTACGATTTCAATATAAACTTTTCTTAATCAATTAATTTGAACTTTAAAGTTGTAACTTTTTTTTTTGGTTACTTTTTTTTAACCATTACAACTTCAAAGTCTTAACGGTATGTATGACTTTGCTTTTTTATATTATTTTATTATTTTATTATTTTATAATTTTTTTAAACGTTTTTTTACTCTCATTTTTAATTTTTTAAAACTTTTTTATACGTTTCTTTTAACTTTTTTATTTTTTATTTTTTTAGTTTCATTTAAATATTTGAATATATTTTTTATATGTTTTTATTTAATATTTTTTAATATTATTTTATTTAATATATTTTCTAAATGATTGATATATTTTTATTTAATAGTTTTT
>PYAF01002766.1:386982-398402 GCA_007407185.1 Glycine tomentella
AAAAATAAAATATTCCTTAAGTTATATGTCCACTTCTAAAAGCAAATTTGTTTTTTTTATTGATCTGTCTACTTAAAAGTTTGAGGTAATGTTAATTGTTATCTTATTAATTAAACTATTATCTTTACATAATTTTTAAATACATTAAACACTTATTATAAACAAAAGAATAGTGGTCATATAAGAAAACTAAAAACGCAGTAAAAAAAATAAAACTAAAAATAACTAACATAAGGACAATGACTATATTTCTTAATTTGTTTGTTATCCTCTTAAGTGGATAGATAAATACCTCAAACAAAAAGTGGAATAAATAAAAAGAAAAGGAATATTTTTTTTTGAGTAAAAGAAATGGAATATACGTGTGGGAATAAGTTAAACCATTTGTTAGGACCTGAAGTGTAGCCTATATTGGACTTAAATAAGTTAGATTAATTAGACTTACTTACAAAATAAGTGTAGATACTTTTTTCGAAATATTTAGTTAAGAAGCTCCACTTTAAGGCACATTAGAAGTCTTTTAAACCTGGTAAGCCAACTTATTTAAAATATAACACATTACATATAATATAAAATTCAAATAAAAAATTATAGCACATTACGTACAACACAAAAAAAAAAAAACACACGGACTCAGATAAAAATATAACACATTATATTACATACAATACAAGAATTCAAATAAAAAATCTTAAACTATTAGCCCCATACAATGCATGTGCCAAGTCAAAATCTAGTATAAATAATATAATAAACAAGTATCATTATGTAGGCATACAATAATTAGTGAAGAATTTATAATCTTGAGGTATTAGGGACAATCTATTTAAAAAATAAAATTAACAATAACTATTATTCATATATGAAGAAAAAGGCACAAATATTAAATACAGAGGAGTCATATACATCAAAATACGAGGGTAACATAAGTAAAATTTAATAACACACAAATTTGTCAAATTTGTCTATCCTCATATACATATAGGTTTGTCGCTGACAACAATATTTGTAGTTTTCAAATGATACATGATTCGTAGGTGTTTCAATAGAACTCTTCATTCTGAAGAATCTGGAATGCGGGAGTGTATGATCTGCACTCTGTTGAATAAAGTAAGCATCCAAATTCCACATATATTGCATTCATTCATTTTTTCCCATTCTTAATAAGTATAATAAATAAGGTAGAAAGTATATTCACTTAAAGAGGAATTGAATTCTACTTAATATTATTATGTTATGGCTTCATAAGATATATGATTAACATTACCAAATGCTATAGGAAATATAAGATTGGTCTAGTGTTGAAAGAAAAAGAGAAAAGAGAAGAGGCCACGAGTTTAAATATCCCACTAACAAACTAATAATACTAATAATTAATATTTATTGATAAAAAAAACAAAACAAAACTATGACCTTATAAGTTATAACATGGTGCCTTTTCAATTATCACATAGTTGTTAACTGAATTGTCGATTGTTGTCATGATCCACCTAATCTATTAGGGTCTGTTTAGGGTTATTTTTAATTTTGACTTTTGAAATTTTTGAAATATAACTACTTTTTAGTTTTAGTATAAAAAAATAAACCAAATTTTAAAATATGAATAGTTTCAAATAAACTCATTTTGAAAGTTTCATGTCATATTAAAATTAGTTTAAGAGTGCTTTTGTATGATGGTTATGGTGATAATGTCAACAACAATGTCGACGATAGAGATATTGATGATGGTCACGATGGTGGAGGTAGTAATGGAGGTGGCATTGGTGGTGATACAAATGGTGGTGGCACTGACAATGTGATAGTGGTAGTAGTGTTGGTGATGACAATCAATGGTGGCGACGTTGGTGTTGTTGTTGGTGGTGGTGACGGAGGTGATATTAGTGGTGATGACAACGACATTTATGGTGGTGATGACGAAGGTAGTATTAGTGGTGGTGGTGGTGATAGTGGTGTCGACATTAGTGGTGGTTGTGGCGGGCAATGATGGAGGTGGTATTGTTGGTAGTGGTGGTGGTGACAATGATGGTGGTAGTAGTGATAACAATGTCGGTGGTAATGGTGATATTGGTGACGACAATGGTGTTGTGGTGGTACCAAGTGATGGCGGTGACAAAGGTTGTATTGTTGGTAGTAGTGGTGATAATGACGATAATAGTGACCTTGATGGTGGTGGTGGTAGCAATGTCGGTACTAATAACGATGTTTGTGGCGACAATGGTGACAATGACGGTGGTGTTAGTGATAACACCAAGTGGTGACAATGTGGTGGTGGTGGTTATGACGACATTGGTGGTGGTTGTGGTGATGGTGATAATGACGGTGGAGGTGACACTAATGATGATGGTGGTGGTAACAATCAATTATGACAGTGACAACAATGGTGATGGTGGTGGCAGTGTAGTAGTGGAAATGACGAACGTGGTATTAATGGTAATGACATTGACAGTGACAATGGTGGTAGTAGTGATGGTGATAATGGTAGTCATGGTGACAACAAAAAATATCATTGTCAAATATGAAAAATGTGTTTTTTTAAACTAAACCAAATTCACAACTTTATTTTATTTAATGTTTCGAATATGATTTAAAAATCATTTCAACTTTATTTTTGTCTAACACATTTTGTTTTAAAAATTGCATTTGAAATCCAAAAATGAAAAACTCACAAGAAAAAGACCCTTAGTGATTTCTTCTTTGTCCAAAATCACATTAATTGCTCAAATAATAACAAAGGGAGTAACTATTTATTTCCTTCCCGGATTCGAATTCATGACCAACAAGAATTCATGACCAACAAATCAGTAAGACACAACTTTACCAATGTATCAGGACTCACCCTCATGTATTAGTAGAAGGGAAAAAAAATTAAATATTACATTGAAAAACTACTTGTGATACTTATTTTGAACCATTTTTTTTTTGTGGTATTGGTAGCTTCGTTTCAATCACTCTTAGAACGAAATATTGTTACAGATTTTTTAGCTGCCCAGTCACTCACAAGTTACCTGTAGCTATGGGTTTGCACACTTCATTTTCCAACATCTTGGGGATTATGCTTATGCATGAGTGTATGGTTAACTGCCCAACGTCTATTGCAGATTCTTACAGTCCTAGCCCCTTCAGTAAAAAGATAAATATATAAATTTGTATTTGAAGATGTTATTTACTAACTTTACTTAACTAGCATAGTAAAAAGACAGGTTACACAAGGACAACCACATGTAGGGGGTATAGTATAGTGTTAAAATTCAATTACATTCTAAATTCTCTATTCTCACATGTTTGAACATTTCAAAATATAATAACCCGTTACAATTAAATGCAAATGACATAAAAGCTATAATCTTGATTTATTGTCCGCAACAAGAAAATGAGTACATAACGCTACCTAGCTCTAGGTAGATACATATCTACAGAAAGTCTTGAAATAGGGCAGAAAAGAGGAGAAAATTGCAGACTAAAATCATTCCAATGACTTGAGCAGCCTAAATAACGCAGCTGCCTCTCTAATCCGTGAAAACTCGATGCAAAACGCTTGAACTTCAATGAAGAGATCTTTGACTGCAAGTTTGATCATCACTAAAATCAATGATATGCTTCCATTTTCACTTTCTTCTTGTGTGCCATTAAATATACAAATATTGCATTCAACTCTAAATAGCAAACAACAAATAAGAAACCCAAAGAAACCAGGCAAAATTAACTCTACTGTTATTTTAAAGGAGATTCAAATACAAGAGATAAATATCCTCAACTAATCAAAAGAAAAGACAAAAAAAACTAAACGCGAAACATGTAATACTGCATGACAATCTCTCAGAAGAAATACAAAGACAGTCCCCTAAAAAGTCCTTTAGTCACAGAATCTAAGTGCACTAGTCAATCCTGAATAAACTCCAAAGGTAAAAGTCGAGCATAGAAAATACTAGTGTTTCTTTACAACCAAACACTCCAAACAACCACAAATTGAGCAGAAATCCTTTTAGAACCACAAATTGAACTTCACTTGTGTGCCTTCAACAAAGAACTTATCATTTAAAATATTATCTACAACAGTTTAAACAAATTCTGTACATGTTCAAGTATACTATTTCCACACCTTCCGCTTATCACCAATTGTATAATTTATCCAGAGTAAAACTAGTTACTAACAAACGATTTATCTTCTTTTCTTTCCTTTACTAGGGACCTACATTTTTTAAAGACAATAATGTTACAATTCAATAATGTCCCAACTGGGTAAACTCACCGTTAATAATGTTGTTCCGAATGAGGCTTTGCAGAAAAACACAGACAAGTCTCACAAGCCTGTTCTGCATGTATTTATCCTGAGAAAAAAAGTAGAAATCAGAGATGTTAATTATGGGGGGAAAAGCAATAGCCTAGTCATCTTATAAAAGCAAAGAGAGAAATGGTTACTAAATTGGATCATTATTGCAATTATTTAGTATCTGAGTGACATGAATATAAAATCCAGCTAAAAAATTATATCAATGGTTGTTATGCAAATTTTACACCAAAGTTCATTGCCAATGTCTTTTGGACATGTGGAAATAATGAGGTACTTTGGCATACATATGCAGGTGGTTAGATAAGGGCAGTTATCCTATAAGAACAAATGTATTTGCATGCATGCATCGTGCATTCATGTGGATACATTTCTGTCCAGATTAAAGAATATTGTACTCAAGTCAACTGGTTGTCTTGAGTTAAACCTTAAACTCTTACAATTTTGGGTAGACAAAACAAGTTATCTCATTGTCAAACTCTTTTCTACATAATCTTTGAACTCATTAAACCCATATAAACTTACATAAACTCTTGAGTCAAAAAGGGAGTCATCAAGTTTAAATCAAATTTTTGTTTTGCAGAAAATAAAGGCTTACCTTGATGCCCACACAGGATGCTATACAATTAGTTATGTACATGTGAATGAATTGAGACGGTAGTTCAACTGCTGTTGTAAGCCTGTTCACAACTTCCATTGAATGTAGACTCATGTCCATATTGACAAGTACTGTAAAGTATCTGTATCCATAAATAAGCAAATAGAAATAAAGAAAATAATAGCAATAGGGTAATGTATGTACTAAAGCACAGATAATATAATAGAGGAAAAATGCATACTCTGCTATTTCTGGAGAATTTATCAACTTAGTGAGAACATCAACTGCAATAAGGGGATTGTTTTCCACCAGGTCCTGATAAAAAAAAAATGAGAATAAACATCAAGACCTAACTTGGTCATTGATTCATCAAAAAGATTACAAAAAACACTTACTGGCAACTTTCTTGGTGTCAGTGCACAGTGATATACAAGCTTTGGATCATTTGCAAGCTCTACCAGGACTTGCTGGATTACAAGGAAATCAAGATCATATTCTTCATTAAACATTTGATAAAATAAGAACTAAGGTACAGATACACTTTTGACACTGCAATGTGATGCAATCTGTAACAACTAGCATGGAATATATATGCTATTATAGGAAAAAGAGTCTTCCAATGGTTTACTCGGCTTTCCTTAAAATCCCAACCTAAAAGGAAATCTCTTTTCATAACAAATCAATCAGGAGACTCATCACGTAATCTAATTTCTACATAAAACCTTGCAGGTTTGGATGCCATACAAGCCACAAGGTTTTTTTTTACCTTGATATGTGTTACAGTGAGGTGCTAGTTCAGAATTAGTTCATCTGTCCCTATATTGTTCAGTGTAAAGCACATGCTCAATTTATCCTTAACAGAGATGCTCCTACAATGTTTTCATCTTCTATCGAATCAAATAATAATAATAATAACAATAATCACCTCTTGCTGTGCAGGTGCAAGGGCTCCCTTCAGAGCTTTTGCAATTAAGTCCCTTACTGCAGCCCCTCTGCTGGTATCAACACACATACCATAGTCCCACATAAGTTCATGATTGTCATCAGGATTGAGCCAAACTAGCTGAAAAAGAATTCACAGAATAAATAGCTTGAATAATTAAGACTCAAGAATCAAATATTGCAGTACCTCCCCATCAAGTATCGGCAGCCTTGGTGGAAGGGGTCTGATCCAGTGAGGACTTAATCCTTCCAATGAAAGATTTGACAACAACCCAACTACTGCCTCATCTTTATCTCCGGCACCAAGTTTAGGTTTTGTTCCAGGTCGCAAATCAAACCTATAAATGGGTTGTTATAATAATTTAGAGCATATGAACTTTGAATTGATAGTCTAGATTAGCTATAGGAAACCATTGAAGGGATGAAAAAAACAAAGTAAAAATTAATAAAAAGCTATATAAATTTGTCAATCCACTGCATGGGGCCATACTCTAGTGAATCTGCATCACAACTTGGGGGAACATCTGGGTCTGGGACCACATTTTTTACAGAGCCATCTTTAAAAAAGCAACGATATGGTTCTAGATGAACTTTATCAGAAAACTGCTGCTTCAACTGATCTAGTGGAGGGAACTCCTGGAATCAGAGAGGATAAATAAGTATAGAAATCCAAAACCAAGGTAAGGACTATCCTGAGACATTTGAAAAGGCAGTGATACATATCAGAAAAGTTAGATATTATGGAAGGACAATATTGGATATGTTATGGGTAAGGACTTTGCATATCTATAAGTAACTTACATGTAATGACTGATCAAATCCTTTCACATAATCTGATGCAGACTGTTTAAGAAACTGCAATCCTCCAGGAAAAGAAAAACACCCAGAAATTACAAACTACTAAAAATAAACACCTAATGAAAGAGAGAGTAAGGAATATCAACAGCAAACAATTAGATGCATGTGGAAGGTGAAACAAGTGATAGAATCTTAAACTGAAAATATGTTATGAATATGTTTAACCAACAAACAACATTCCATTCACAAAATTTTCAATTTAAAACAAATTTAATGGCCAAAAAGTGGATAGATTTTTATCAAGGATTTTTTTAGGAGAGAAGAATGCAAAGGCAACATGGAAGGAGGATTAGAACTCCAATAGACAAATATTGGTCAAAAGAAACAAGCTGAAAGGAAAAAAGATTAGAACAATCAAAATCAGCATTCTCTTACAATTACAAAATGAGGCAACAGCCAGTCAAATAGACTCCCTTAAGAAAACGATTTCCAATATCATACAACTTCCGATTAAAATTTCTTTAAAATCTTGCTCTGCTAATTCCACACCTGACTAAGTGGTTTTTGCAGAGTACCAATAACAGTATTACATGTCAAAATTTGCAAATGATACCTATAAATAACCTCTTCCCAGCCTATGTTCAAAGAAATTGTACCTGATAATAGCTAATAAGAAATGATGTTTAACTGTATAAAATAGGATGTTGAACTAAAAAATAACATCATTATGGAGAAGAAATAAAAAAGATAACGTGTATGAATAGCATTAGACAATGAAACAGAATATAACCTCTTTCCCACTGTTGGAGCTATCAAGACCTAGTAGCTGTAGAATAAATGCCCTCTCAACTTTTTCTGACCCTTCATTACAGGAAGCCTGTAGCCAAGAAATTATCCTTATCTCAACAGTCACATAACACAATAACATAAAATGTAGAGAGAAAAAGCACAATCCAACTTATTATTCATATAGAGATGAAAAATGATGCAATATCAATTGCTTATCATTAACCTTTCATGATTATTTCAGCTAAGACTTCCATTAAGAGATCCAAAAGGCATTTGGCTGAAGAGAAACCCACAACAACAAACACTCAACATATTTCAGCAGGCAAGGTTGGCTACATAAACCAACTAACACTACTAACTTTGTCAATATCCAGATTTCAATAATATCATTTGTGCAGGGTTTTTTTAAATGGCTTATCCTAATGTTTTCTTAGCTATTCCGCTCCCCTCTAATTGGACTATCTTGCCATTCATCCACTTTTCTTACTCGCATGGTAGTCAACTCGCTAGTTTAAACCATTAACTGCTGGAGTATACTACTGTATAGAATACTGAATTCTGTTATTTTCTGTTGTACATAACCAACAGTAGTATCCAAGAAATAGCAATCAGTTGTATCTCTAAACATATATCAATAACAATTTTTTCTCAGGTCCCTCTCAATTCTCTTCCTGTTGTACCCTTTTAACATAAACTTTCTGCCCCATAGGCCATAGTGACCAAATTGTGCTAATTCACAATAAACTCACCATCTCTTATGGTAAACTTGGTTCAAATTCAGCTTGCACAAACTCGTGTTTATGGATGAATTAGTTAGTTTCACTTTTTATTTATAGACTGCATGTTCATAAGTAACTCAATTCTAATTCAGATGAAATATAGTTAGTTCTATTTTGTCAGAATTTCAGATTTGAGAAACACAGTAGAAAATTACTCTGCAGAAAGAGTGTTAGCTTTCCATATTTGTATAATATTTTAATCACAAACTTTTCATTCATCAACATCTGGAGCATGTAGGGAGGCATAAATGCACTGCGGTACAGATCCATTTATTATTGACAATAGTTTAACTAGTTTCAATGACAAAACCTTATTCTAAGGTGCCTGCTCATAGTTTTTATTCATCGTGTTTTTGTTAAGGAATCACATCCTCCTCTAGCATTCAAAAACCGGTTCTAACTTCAAAAAAAAGAATTAGACATAAAAAAAAGTTTCAACAAGTACAACAACAATAATAAGTGCTTACATTTACAATAAAGCTTATGAAGGGGTTTGAAGCCGGTTTCTGGGATGAATAAGCCTCAACTAGCAGAGCAAAAGCTATTAACCGCTCAGTGGTGCTGAGCACCTTATTGTCCTGCCCACAAAGATTCCAATTAGACAACATTCAACCCTATTTCCAATCAAACAACAGGGTAACAAAAATAAAATAAAACACATATATGCCAGAATCTTTATCTAACGAAAAAAAAAAAATCACAAACCCCCATCCCAAAAAATGAAAATCTTCAATTCAACACCATTTCCACCTAATAATTTAAATCCCTAAAAAATGACATGCCAGAATCAGTATCTAATGGGTATCCAATAAGGTACAAGATTTGTGATAGAAAAACCCTAGAAGTTTAATTGTTACTGGAAACGAAAAACCATAAACTGAAAAAGAAACGGATTTCACCTGCAATAGGATGAGGAGATAGGAAGAGAGAGTGAAATGGCGAGTGGAAGGGATTGCGGCGTTGAATTGGGAGAGGATCTCATGGAGTGGACGCTGCTCTGCTCTGAGGAGAGAGTAAAGTGTTTGCGATTCTTCGCCACTCAACCTTCGAATGCTCATCTTCTTCTTCAATAACCAACGAACCAACGAACGAACGCGATTTCTAGGTTTTGCTCTCCCTTCTGTTATCTATCACTTAACACCATGAACAGCAACAACCAAAGCAAAGCAAATCAAATCATTAACATTGCAATATTTATTTTTACTTTATCGGACACCATTTAGTTTAATTTTCATGTGTTGAATTAATAAATATCGTGTAAATTTACATTTTATTTTTATCAACCAATTAAAAAAATTCGTTAACGCACTTTATAAATTAATTATTGTAAAAGTCTTCAAATGATATCCAGAAGGATATTCATGGACCGCATGAAAATTGAAAAAATTGATTTAAAAAATCAAATATTGAACAACTTGAAATTTTTTATTACTCGGATCGAAGTTTAGACTTATTTTTTTACGTATACTATTTCTTTCTTCTTTTTTTCAAGATTATTTCCTTTCTTCTTGCTCGTTTTTAAATGAGTTATATTATATTCAATAAAAAGTATGATTTTCTTTTCTAATTCTAAATATTCTTAATAAGAAACAGGATATGTTTTTAATCTCTAAAATTTGGGATAAATTTGATTTTGGTCCTCATTTTTGAAAGAATTATTCAAATCATTTCATTTTTATAAAAAAAAATACATTTTTAATCTCTAAGTACTAAATTTGAGGGCTAAAATCATTTTTTAAATTTTTTAGTCTTTGAAAAATAAATTTGAGGGATTAAAATTATATATTTTCGAATTTAAGGGACTAAAATTATTTTTTTTTAAATTTACTCTTTGAACAATAAATTTGAGGGATTAAAATTATATAATATTTTTTTATGAGTCAAAGATTAAAAAAATATCCCTCAATTTATTAGGTTAAAAACTAATCTTACTAATAATACATGATCATTGCTAATCCAAAAATAAATCCAAAAATAAATTACACACGATAAAAATCGAATGTAAGGATCTTTACACCACCCAACCTTATGAGTTAAGAAACAATTATAATTAAGCCTAAGAAATAATTATATTCGATTAATAATATTTATAATATGATAAAATTAGATTTTTTTTTTAGGATAAAGTATATTTTTGGTCCTTCTAAAATTATTAAAGTTCAATTTTAGTTTCTCTAAAAATGTATATTTTTCATCATTCTAATTTTAAAATATACGTTTTTTTTATCCCTCTATATTTGAAGTATGTGAATTTTGGTCATAAAATGTTTTCTCCTTTCCAAAAGTGTTATAATATAACAAAAGTTGAAGATATGAGTAAAAAAAATATAATTTTTTTACATGTAGGAATTAAAGATGGTAACAAGAGATTTATAACATTCACGCAACTTACTTAACCAACTGATTTAGACCCCATTTGTTTAGATCATACTTAAAACAAAAACTAACATTTCAAGATTAAAAAAACTTAAAACAGACAAAAAAATTGAAACTAAAATTGAATTTTAGTCATTTTAAATGAATTAAAAACATATTTTATTCTTTTTTAACAAACTTCTTATATATAAAACTGGAACTCAAAGTTTTGAAAAGTAAAATGAGAAAATAGGTTATATATTAACTGTATAAAATAATTTTATATTATTATCCAATTATAATAATTATATATACTATATTTGGTTGTCTTTTAATAATTATCTTAAACTTCATATCAACAAATGATTTTTGATTGATTGACAATAAAAAAAATTATACTAATAATATTGTTGGTTATGATAATGGTAGCAGAAATACTCATAATGATAATCATGATGATAGTGGTTGTACCAGGAGTGATATTTGAAAAGGGAATTTGAAATTGACCAGGGATGGTGGGCAAAAATTTAAAAATAATATTATTTAATTAATTAATTAGGAAAAGGGGGTTGTCTGGGCAATAATTGGGGATTTGGGGCTGCCAAACACGCCCTGCCTGGGCGTGTTTAAACACGCCCTAGCTAGGCGTGTTTAAACACGCCCTGGCAGGGTGTGTTTGGCCCCCCAAATCCCTATATATTGCCCCTGCAAATGGCATTTGATCCATTCCGCCTTCTCTCTAAAAATCGGTCTGCCTTCTCTCTAAAGCTTGGGTCTTGATATCCTCTGAAGCGAAGCCCTGTCGAATTCGAAGCGTTGCTGACAAGTAAGTCAATTTAACTGACTGTGCTTTGTATTTAGTTTGTTGTAT
>PYAF01002766.1:398502-417758 GCA_007407185.1 Glycine tomentella
TATATGTCGCAAAGTAAATATAACAAAGTAAATATCAAGCACAATCAGTTAAATGGACTTACTTGTCGGCAGCGCTACGATTTCGGCAGGGCTTCGCTTCAGACAATTCAGCACCCGAAATCTAGAGAGAAGTCAGACCTAATTCTAGAGAGAAGGCGCGAAATGGCAAATGTCATTTTCAAGGGGAATATATAGGCATGTGGGGGCCAAACACGCCCTGCCTGGGCGTGTTTAAACACGCCTAGCTAGGGCGTGTTTAAACACGCCCAGGCAGGGCGTGTTTGGCAGCCCCAAATGCCTAAATATTCCCCAAACAGCCCCCTTTTGCTAATTAATTAATTAAATAATATTATTTTTAAATTTTTGCCGGGATGGTGTCATCCACCATATCCTGATAAACAAAATTTAGACATGGGGTGAGAAAATATGAAAGAAAGAAAAAGAATTAGCAAAGTTTAGTTGAAGCTATAATTATTAATTCATTGCACATGCATGTATGCTCAAGGGATATGATCAAATTACATGTGACAGAAGGCTTCTGAGCATCAGTATGAGTATAAGGAACAAACCAACCACATGCAAGGCAAATTCAACCCATTATGTTTCAGCCCAAAGTTGAAGATGCTGAATAGCATGTACTAACTCCAAAACCAGGATATGCTAACTTGTACTGTTTGACGAGGAATAAAAGAGTACAAGATATGATAAGAAAATCATGTATTAATATTATGCATGCATTAAGCGTCAAAATGACTTGGCATTTTCCATTATGCATGCAACTTGAATACTAATAAATCGATGAAAAGGATTAATGAAGAGTATTACATATTCATTAATGTTGTTCATCTTCACTTCTCAAACTCTGTATATATAACATGATCAAAACCCGAACTGCTCGCGTACTTCCCATTTCCGTGATGCTCAAACAACTCACCTTTGCCATTAATTCTCACTAATCTATTGTTAATTTTATTCAATCCCAGAATTTCTTCATTTTTGGTGCAACATATTTGGCGAAAGATGGTCCAAGATGACTGCACTTTACTCGGGACTACGATCATTGGAGGAACAATACCTAAACCTACATATGCTCCAGAATCTCTTCAATTTCCAGTTCGAGAATTATGATCTTTAGTTATGGAACTGAATCATTTCCTCGTATCCGAGAAAGACTTCCGGATTCATAGGAAGGAAACTTTCCTTCATGATCCACATTTTTTTACACTCTGGTCTTGTTCTCATGGCGCACCAAACAGAAGCACAGGCATCCTCCCATTAATGAGAATTGTCTTTAGATTCAGCAGGTAAATCAAACGCATTTGAAACGCAACACATTTGTCACTGCCAACCTCAACAAATTTCTCTTCATCTTCTCCGCCAACGGTTATGGGTTAGCAACGAAATGAATAGTTATACTTATAGTACAAAATATAAATAGAGAAAATATTTAAAAGATTTGAAATAATCGTAAATAAATAAACCAGATATTTTATATAACACTGCAAATGAGATTGATTAAAAGTCCAGGTGTCATTGTGCGTTTCCAGAATTTAGAAATATCAATCTCTATTATGTAAAATAACACTTATATAAATGAGATTTGAAAAAAAAATATTTAATATGTTTTATTTTTTTATCTTCGCCGTAATTAAATTAATAATCATAAGAGAAGTTCATAATTACTAGAGTTTAACAAAGTCTAAGAAATCCTGCTTCAAATAAAAAACAAAGTCTAAGAAAATTAAAAATTGATTGTACAATAACTAAAATTTGATCAAATATAATATTTAGATAAGATTTCTCTAAAAAAAATAAGATTATTATTGATTTTATCATTTAAGAAAGAGTCATATCTTAAAAAAGAAAATTGTGTTTATGTGATAAGGGTGTTTTTAGAATAAGAAAAATAGAAAGAAAAAAAAAACAATGGGTTGAGAATAGAAGAAATGCAGGTGGGGATAGCAGTTCCTGTGGCCTTAAAAAAGGGGGCTGTTTGTTTCAATTCTTAAAACTACGTATTATGTTATTATTGACTAAAAAAACAGCTACATATTATGTTGGAGATGAAAAGACAAGGATCACAAAGCCTTTATTTACGCCATTGGTTTTATATGGATGTGTATGTTGAACAATGAATACATAATGGATCCCATCCCAAATTCAACTTGAACAGTGCATATAGCAGCCTAACTTTGAATTATTAGAGCTATCATTAAGTTAGGTAGCCTCAACACTGAAACAAGATTATGATGTGGTCCTCAAATTGGATCACAAAATTCTAACTTAAATTCATCAGGTCCTATCTCCAATCCTAGGATACTCATCTCTTTCACTCTTATTTCTTTTCTTGATATTTTTTGGATTACTGTCTCTACTCTCTAATATGATTTGTTTAGAGACTGAAATAATATTAACTATAATTATTTATTTCATAATTAAACTGAACCCAATATACGAACTTATCTCATAACAAGCATTTTATAACCTCTGCAAATGCACCGAGTTTTTATATACTACAATAATTTAATTATATAAATTAAAATTACTTTTCATATTTTCTAATGAATCGAATTAATATATAAATATAAAATAATATTTAATTTGATTTAAATATGAAGATAATTGAATAATTACAACAATAATATTTTAAAAATGATAAGATTTGTTAGAACTCAAAATATTTTTTTTAAAGACAATAGCATACTCTTAAAATCACAGTTTTTACATGTTAGATAAATTATTTAAGTTTTTAGTAAAAAATTAACTTTCACTGTGCTTTTTTTCCATTTAATTAGGGAAACTTTATGAAGAAATTGTAGGAAGCCTCCAGTCGTGGGACAAATGCCATTAACCTTATATCAAGACTTAAACTGTGGGGTGGGGTACTGATATTGGAGGTAAGTCTTGGGAACGTCATTATAGGGCTAAAGACATGTCCTCCTATTATAAATCTGGTATGGAATCACTAACCCCGATGCCTAGAGCATCTAGTAGGAGCACATCATCCCAAGACATTCCCCAGAGTGGGCAGAACAAATTTCACAAGTAAGCGGAAGATCTCAAAAAATTGAGGAACAAATGATGAAGCAAGAATAAAATCAAAAGCCACAAGAGGAGATGCTTAACACCATTAGAAAACTTGCAACAACTATGGGTGATATCACCAAATGGCTTTAATTTAGTTGTTATCGTCATTGCTTGAGACTATGACAAATACTTTAATAATGATGTTTAATACATACCTACTCATTAGAGACATAATACTTGTAATATCTGTGAGTGTCGACTTCTCGATGACTTATACTCTACAATATTTCATACAATGACATTTCGCTCAACATCTTTATTGGTTAGATCGTCTTTTTCGAGACTTCAACAATTTGTTTCAATTGCTTTCAAGATCATTGATTGTCTCACAAACTTACACGAGACTTTTTAGCGTTCTTTATCCTTACTTACATGTTTTCTGAGAAACTTTCCAAAAGTTAAATAATCTCATAACTACTTCAAGTCAAACACACACTGAACTGTGAAATTTTTAAGTGATTGACTATTGAAAAGTAAATGCATTTTGTTGGAATAGGTAATATCAATTAATTATTCTTTTAAGTCATCATTATTTGTACATCTTCATACATATACAATCTTATATCCCTCTCATTCTAATATGATTCAATCGGGATGATACAACACTTCTTTTATGATTTTTTTTTTGTATTACGACCTTTATCACATTTCTATGGGGTTTTTTATACCTCATAGTAGCACTTCAATGGTTTTTTTTCTTACTTAGTAACACTTATATTGATTTGTATTATGACCTAGTAGCTCTACTATGAAGTGTTATGAGTCATGATTAGATGGAAATGAAATGTTTTCTTATTCATTAATTTTCTATTTAAACATATAAACGTGTTTGAAATTAATGAATATATCTAAGTATTGATAATTTCGTAAATAAACAAATTTTGATAAATATAATTACCGAAAGCTAAACCCTTTGTTGAGAAAATCTATTATATTATCAACGAAATAATCGTTTATATTTCAATGGATTTGATCAACTCTAAAAAGTCCATTGTAATACATATAACTTATCTCATTGTAATTGCTTACACATTCTATTTTTACTCATTAATTACCAACGATTTTTCTCACGATATCGACAGTCAAATTATTAACAATTAAATCCATTATATTACTCGAGTTATATCGGACTTAGCTCACAATATTATTGATGACTTTTTCAAAGTCGTCGATAACATTTATTGATGAGGTTCTTATAGAGAAACAATAAATCGTTTGTAAGCAATCCATTTGTAGTAGTTATTTTAGATTAAAGTGGATTTTTAGCTCATTGTTATAGTGAATATATTTGTAGTCCTAGAAATCAATTCCTAGCATAAAACTAAACACACGTGTATCCTATACATGATTGAAAAAGTTTTGTGACTCAAATATGGTCATCCTCATTTGCCAGTAGCATAAAACTGACCCATATCATAAATAACATATCTCCATCTGCTAAGTGCAACTACCACCCTCCACCATCACTCATGATATACGGCGCGTCCTCATTCGGCGGCGTACGTCCCACCATTATTATTATATATATATGCAGCAATATATAGCCACAAAGTTATAGCATCAATTCACATCCAAAGTAGCTAGTTAGTGACTCCCCAAAACTATGTTTGATATATTCAACATTTTTCAAGTTCAACCACACCCTTCATCATTTCCCTAGGTCCACTTCACTCAAGATACTTGCTATATGTGTACACCAAAAAGGAAAATTGTGGTGTAGAATACTCCCTTTGCATTTTGTAACCCATTAGTCATTTAGTATTTAATAATATGTCTCTCCCTCCATCTCACTTTGAATTCGTGAGTGAATTATTGATGGGGCTTTGTTTCCATTCTTGGGTTTCTCTACATACATACCCTTTCCTTTCTTTACGCCAATTCTCATCTTGATAAGAATAGGGCGTTCTTTTCAAAACTTGAACCAGTTCTAGCTTTCTTTTTGTTTCAAAAATTTAAGAGATACTCTCTTTGGACCCTTTATATGATTGATTTATCGTTGTATCTAACAACTTTGATTGTTCACGGCAAAGATTAAAAACATCCCTTTTATTTGTGTCAATTCTATTTACCTGACATGGATAATGTTATATATATATATATATATATATATATATATATATATATATATATAACTCGATGTTCAGTTTAAACTATTTTTTTCATGTATATTCCTTTTCAATTCAAGTGACGAATTCTCAAATACAAGATTGATCCAATGATGAGTAAGAACTAAAGTACTTTATAATATAATAGCTATGTAATAAACTATTTTTTTACCAATATATAGGAATTTCTTGTCAATATATGAGGTATCGTTTATTTATAAAAACTAACAATAAATAATTTTTTTTAATAAACCTAAAGTTTAGACTTTAATTTTTTTATGCTCAAATGGACTTTGGAACTTCTAACTACCCGTGTTTATCTTTTGTGTTTCATCATGTTCCAATTTTGCTTGAATCCCATGCACTTTGTCTTTTCATTAAATAAGAAAGGATAAAAAGCTAACACCCTCGTGTAAAAAGATAATATGTTGGATAAAAAATAGTACTAATAACAAAAAGAATAAATCAATTAATTTAATAAAATCTATAAAAGAAACACATAAATTTACTTATAGACATAAAAAAGAATGTACATTTTAATTTTATATTTAAAATTTATTGAATTACATTATTTTACCTTTTGATGTGAATATAATATAAAGTCTAAATATTATCTTTTCTTTCTTTCAGATTATCAGTTTTTAATTTTATGAAATGGGATATCCTACCTCATTGTTGGTTAATATTAATAAGATTTTGCCTGTCGATTATAGCCAAAAGAAAATACACGCCGACGTAGGTCCATCCCACTATAGATGAACAATATGATGTCAAATATTTATGAATATAATTAAAGACTAACCCTATTCCTAATTTAGTTAAGTGTGTGTTTTGATTGCAATATTCACTTTGAGTATGGTGTTAGCTTAATAGCTTCTATGAAATCTTTTGTTAGCAAAAGCATGCCCCTGTGAGTAACATGTCCCAAAGATTTAGGGTTATGATAATTATTCATTCTCTTCCCCATTGTTGAATCTAGAAAAGATTACCTCCTAAACCAAAATCTTCCACTCCCTTCCATGAAGATTGAAGAATATTTCAAGACAATGACGATATGCACAATTTTTTTAACAATTATAATCAATTACAATATTATATATTAAATTAAAAGCAATCTATAGGACACTGTACCTTATTATTTTAAATTAAACATCATTTTTATCATAAAAAATAACTTTTTCATCCCCCCAGTTTTACAATGTTGTCGAATTCCAATGAATGAAGCTAGAGCATTTTTTATTATAAAAAAAGGTGAAAGATCTTTAGTTGAATTCTTTATTAGATGAAAATCTTTAAATTAACTCAATTTTATTATTATTTTTCATCTATAAAAATTGCACGATTTGGATTTGAATTTAAAAAATCTAACATTAATAACAAGAATTCCAACGCATTTTGCAATTCCTTATTAAATGTTTAGTAACTTATCTGATATTGAATATTCTATACAAAAAAAAAAAAAATCTTTTACTGAAATAGTTTTTATATAATTAGAAAGAGAAAGAACATAAATAGGATTCTAGCTTCCATCTCCTAGCTAGAGTAAATTTTATTCCTTCTTAGCTAAATTAAGCATAATTCCAAAACTACACATTCAAACCATAATTATTTTTTACACTATTCCCTTTTACTTTTCCTTGTTCCAGTTTTTTCCTGTTAAAGCCACTCTTATTTTTAAATTACCATGTAATTAATCTAGTACAAGAATAGGAAATTGTTCAAAACCAACTTTATGCATGCGTCAAGCACATTGTGATTGATATGTCATCTTCAAGTCAAATTAAGTCCCCCATAGTGTATACACATTTGTTGTGCTGGTGCTCCTAATCAAATATTCCACTTAAAACCGTATTGGAAACTTTAACAAGGATTGAAACTTGATATTTGCTCAATTGGGTTGTTGTTTCACCATCTTTGAACAGTACTAGGCCTCCATGTCATCCGTGAAATGAGTTGTTTCCTATAATAAAGAGATGGAAATCATTCTCCAATTAATCTTCTCCCTTGCCTTGCTTGCTCACATTCATATATGTAGTTCTGTCCCATCGTATTATACCTTTTTAATTAATTCTTCACATTTTGCTAATTAATCACCCATTTAGAAGCATATGGTCCATACTGTAGCTTTGACCCATAAAAAATGGCTAATTGGGTTTGTTGAAAAGGAAATGGTGGTGACCCCAATCGGGGATCTCCTTGCTTTTATTTTTTTCTCCGTGCGGAAGCTAGCTCTGGTCTAATTTGCACTTGTCTTAGAAGCGACAAAGACATAGTGGTGACTAATCAATAGTGTAGATATAAAATTACATCATATTCTTGGTCAAATAGAATCATAACTTTGCATAATTTCGCACGTACAATGGGGATAGTTGTTATTGTTAAATTCAGACACAACCAATTCTAGTCCAAATACGTACTGAATCTCCTTTTGTTTTTGCTCAGTTGGTGCAATCCTGCCCCCATGTCATTATATATCCTTCAATTTTCCAATCATCACATGATATAAATTGCAGCACTGCTAACCAATAACAACGTATTATTCGCATAAGAAATGGTACACTTGTATAAACCTCACACAAGTTTGATCAATAAACAAAGGTTTTGTCCTCCATTTTCATGTAGAATCCCCTCCACAAGCCTTCGAAGCAGTCGAAATATGTTAAATTTCATTTTAAAATTATTTAATATTTAAGTGAAGTTGTTTAATGGGTATATTAGGATTTTAAAAAAAATCCGTGACCATAATTTTAACCGTGACATCAAAGTTTTAATAGTTTCTTTTCTTCCATCGAATCATGACCACAATCAAAGACCACATCAACTATATTTGTTTGGAACTTTTCACAATATGGAAGATGACGAAAAAATTGTTGATAGTGACCACAACAACAATTTAAAATCTTATAATAGTATGTTTAAATAACTTCTAAAATTAATTTTGACCTCCCAAATTCATAGTGAAAAATTGAAAAAGTTTAAACAAATATTTGTTACTTTCACTTCAACTTGTTTTTGAAATTAATTAATTTTGATACAATTGAAAACTAATCCAAACAGACACTAAATATATATATTATAGCGGAGTAATTGAAAGTCCCATTAAAGTTATCTAATTGGATCCATCAAGTTTATATAATTGGATCATGAAATTGGAAGCATTAATTAATTGAACAATATGCAGTTGAAGGTCCCATCAGGCTTTTAAGGCCAGAATTTTGGGTTTAAGAAGAATTTGCATAGGGATTATGAAAAGGTACGGATAGACTCCAACGACTATTCTCTTTAGCTAAACGTAATAGTATCTTTGTGTTAATTATGAAAACTAGGTTCTGATGATATTGGACCAACCTATATATGCATATGCAATCCACCCCACCACTTTAATCTTATATTCCTCTCGGTTTCAAAATATAATTCATTTAAAATTGTTGTACAGTTAATAAGCAAAATAATTAATTTATTAAATTTCATAAAAAAATATCAGTATTTTTTTTTAATATATCATTTTATTTCTAATAAAATAGTGATCATATTCACATTCTTCCATTATACAAAATTTTCATTAATAGTAATAAATTTGTGTATAAACTGATAAATTAATATCTTTTCACTTCACCAAACTTCATTGTATTATGTATTACTTTTGGAAAATTAAATAATTTTTTAAATTAATCAATGATATAAATGTATGAGTATATATTAGTGATTTGGAAAAAAGAATTTAGGAGGATTAAAAAGACTATAGTATTAATGTATGAAATATTGATTGAGGGTAATTTTGAAAAAAAAAATATAATATTGATTTTGTAAAACGCCTTATATTTTAGAATAATTTTTTCTCTAAAATGACTTATATTTTAGAACAAAGAAAATATGATATAAGGTCTTACTAATAAGTGTCTTTAAAATATTAATTAAGGAACGAAAATGATAAAATATTTATTGTGTTGATTATAGTTAAGAGAGCATAAAAAATTTATAAATAATATAATTTTATGCATTATAATAAAAATATCTTTTTCTTATAATTATTTAATCAATATTTTAAAGATATTAATTAGTTTTTGTGTATGAAATATTACATTGTTAACTCTTCTGACTCAAGTGACCACATGTCTCTTGGCATAAATTCGAATTCAAGAAGGCGCTGGCTTCAATCATGGTAGTACTTCTTTTGTATTAAAGTTCAAAGATCAACGAAGGGATTCAAATTCTGTACTTGGTATGTCAGTGTGTGCATACAGAATCCTCACTTGAGTGAAAGAGTTGAAATTAAACTTTAATAAGGAATTTTTTTGTTGCAGGCTTTAGTTAGCTGCTTACTAAATGTTCATAGGATATAGAATTCTTCCCTCTCAAAAAAGGACAGAGAAATTTTCAATGAGTGAAAATTCACATTGACTTAATGGTTATTATGATGATGATTTTTATATTTAATCATGATGACATCTGTCATCTCAAAGACCTTGCAATGTTAGAGGCCACACTTTCCTTGAATGCCTTTTTGGTATCTAGCATAGCAGGGCAGAGTAATTGTATTTCTCTTTTCACGGATCAAATTTAGATAATTTTTTCTTTTGAAAGAGTCAATGTAGATTTTATTTTTTTGAAAAGTTAAAAACTAATTAAAATTTAAGAGATATTATAAGAAAAGTAATATATTTTTAAAATATTATATATAATATAGTCATTTAAGCTTTGTTTGGGAGTTAGAAGGGAAAGAAAAAGAAAGAGATTCAAGGGAAAAGGAGGGAAAGGAAAGGGAAAAAAATTAGGGAAGTTCCTCCCTCCTTGTTTGGGAGTTAAAAATATATTAAAATATGGAAATGGAGAGTTAATAAGATGTTAAATGTGAAAATTATATAATTTAAATGTAAAAATATATTTTAATATATTTTTGAATTTGTAACTGGGGTAGTATAGTAATTTTAATTACTTTTTCTTCTAAAAATCCTCCAAATTGGAGGAACAACAATTTTTAGGCTTTGGAGGATTTCAGAAAAGTTTTAAAAATTCTCAAATCTTTTTCCTTAAAAATTAAAACTCTTAAACAAGAACATGTCACCACCTAAATTTTTTCCTTTTCTCTTTTTTTCTCTAAAATCTACCTCCCAAATAAAGCCTTAGGGAGGGGGGTAGTGGGGTGTAACTACATATGAAACACTCCTAATAACTAATATATAGTATTTATTAATAAACACCTTATAGATGATAAAGATATTTTATGAACTAAATAAATATTATATATATATATATATAACCTTTAAAAATATTATATGATAATAAAAATGTAAATTAAAATTTACAAAATTAGTTGTTAATTTGATATTTTAATTTTATAAAACAATTGACCTTCATTTAATTGATAAAATGCACTTTTAATATTGAGCAGCGATTATTAAAAAATATTGATTTGATTTGATTTTGAAGTTCATTAAACATGTATTGCAAAATGAAGATAACAGCCAACATGTAAGGTATATGAAGAGTGAGTATGTAAGATATTGGGCAATTTGTTACAGATTAAAAATAATAATTCTAATGTAAAACAATGCAGTGATTATTTTTAAAACTTTTAAAAATAATTTATTAATGTTGTTTACAATTATAAAAAATTACTTTAAAAAACAATTAAATTTATAAAAGTTATTCAAAATAACGTTTGATTTTAATTAGATTTGCATTCTCTTCTGCTTCTTATTATTTTGAAAACTTAAATAAACGTATGAAAAAAATAAAAAGTGTTTTTTATTTTTAAAAAATTTATTCTTTTACAAAAAAAAAAACAATATTGTAACAAATGAACCATTAATATCTTGTTTGAAAAATGATTTTTTTTTTCTTTCAATATGCATAATAATTGTTAGGAGTATGCTAGTTGTTTACTGGACACCTCTAGTTTTTTACCGAGGGGATTGTGAACTGAAGGCACTCAAAGGTGAATATTGCTCTTTTTTAATCAGATTTTCTTCATATGCAAGAGTGGGGATTTGAGCTACTTACTATAAGACAAATTATGTCAAATATGTATATTTTATATGAATTTAAAACATCCATTAAATTACTTGTTAAAAATATAATCTGATGTATTAGAATTGTGTGCATTATATTGATCCTTCAAATCGAGAGGTTAAGTCTTTTTTGGTTTGGCCTCACGCTTCAGATACTTAGATTTTCAAAGAAATAGCGCTTAAATAATAATAGAAAGGTTAGGGGGCTGAGAAAAGCTTGCTGTCTACTTCTCGAGCCTTCACTGCCCCATTCTGTAACTTCCCCCTATGATTTCATAATAAAAAATGGAAAATTGGCTATGGAGATTCCGCGCGGTCAGAAATTCATACAGACACAAAGGGGTTCGACAGGAAAGTCGTTTCGATCCAATCCATTCTTGGGGTCAAATAAAGACAAAGGATATGTCAGTGACCTAGCACGACAAAGCACTCTCCGAGGGCATGGAATGTCTAATTTTTCGGTCAGAATCTCGACAGTAATGTCTCTGTTAGATTCTCCGGTCGAAATACGGGAAAACTCCATTCAATTCTCTTTTTTGGTTTGGCCTCACGCTTCAGATACTTAGATTTTCAAAGAAATAACTCTAGTAAATAATGAATAATATGACAACAAAAGATGACCTAGTTTCATTATTTAATAATCTTAGACATCGTCCATTATGGATCTAGTGGTTTGATTCACATTAATCATAATTAAATGTCCAAAACCTGTTATGAATTAATCACATTATTAATAAATTTAAACATCTTTAAATTGATTATAATATTAACTCATTTTTAACAAAACAAAATATTTATAATTAATTACCACCCACATAAATTCATAAGAAAATTCTAACACTTATAACTAATTTATGGAACTTTAGCCTATTGCCCCTTAGACACGGACCAATCACTTGTTGTTGAGAATGAAAATAACATTATAACATCATGCCAAACGTCATATTTGATATAAAAAAAAAAGTTGATAAGTAAGTAAAAAATTACAACTTATTGAATTAAAAGAATTTGGTAAATTTAGTTATTAAACTAATCGATATGTGGAAAATGATATAAAAAGATGTATTTATATGATTTTGTACTTAATATTTTTAATTTTAAGGACATTAATATTTTTTTTGATAATTTTGATATATATTTTATTTAATTTTGAACTATTATCTTTGTTATTAAATATTTCTTTGTCAAATATAAATATAAAATATAAAATAAATTATAAATTAACTAAAATGAGTTCAAATAACATACATTTCTAACTTGCTTTGGGCTAAACATGGGTTCTGAACCCAAAATGAGTATATGTTCATCAAAATTAACAAGCATAATGTACAATGATGAGCACATGCACAAAAAATGAATGCACAATAAACAACAATAGCAAAATAATTGATGATGCATGTTCAACATCCTGCTTAATTATTTTGATGAAGTTCATCTCTAGAAGTATTTAATATAGGGAATATTCAGTTTATAAAGCTTCAAAGCTCCTCTATTTTTTTTTTCCAAAAAAATTATAATTAAAAAAGTGTTAACCCTTTTAAAAATGAAATAATTATTGCATTAGAACTATCAATTTCTCGCGAGATTCAGCCTCACATAAAGGTGGATTACTCTAGAACACAAAGCGGAAAGTTGCACCAAAACGAAGATTTTGCTACCCTAATTATGCCCAAAATTCAATGAAATACTAGTTGACTAGGAAGATCCAGCTAGGTAGAGCAATGTTTATGTCATGTGGGCGTAAGTGAGAAAAAAGTTGGAATTAAAAGAAACAAAAAGGACAAACATTATCCAATTATTTCACCAATTAACCCATTCCTTGCCGTTTGTATAGTTTTCATTGTCCTCCACAACATTAACATTCAAAGGAACAAAGGATGATGAATGAGGCTAAAAGCAACATGTGTAATAAAAAAAGTATCTGTGAGGGACTCTCTTGTAATTGTTGGGCTGAGAGAGCGCTTAGATGACACACTGGACCCACCTTACCCAGCCAGCCTCATTTATTTTCCATATTTGAGGGTCACATTCAAATATTCAATAATGTTTCCATTCTTTTTCCTTTTTTAAATTATTATTTCTTTAAAATAATCCTTTTACGCATATAATTATTTTTTTTATTTATAAGAAACAAAGAAATTATAGAAGCTAAGATTAATCATTTTTTTTGTTTAGAAACTACAAGTAAAATTTGGAAAAATAAAATTTGAAATAAAAACATATTAAACCTTAATTTAAAATAAATAATATCATATTATATAAAATATTATTTATTAAATAAAATTATTATTATCACAGGACCAATCTTAACATTTCAGGGGCCCATGCTGGACAAAATAATAATAAAGACCCTTATATATAAATATTTTAAAAAAATAGATATATGAATATTATTATTCTCACTTTATCTAATAAAATTTCTACTTCTAATTTTAGGATCCAATTTACCATCATTACCCTTTCTTCCTTCTCTATTTCTTTCACTTATTCTGCTAATCCTCTTCGTGTATGTGTGCTCTTTTGCAGGGGATATCCTATACTATAAATACGTGTACAAAACTAATAACATGTTATAAAGTTAATAATGATAAAATCAATAAGTTATTAACCAGAGTAATATTAAACTTATCCACCTAAATAAGATCTCAAGTTTAAATATTGTAGATAAAAAATATGGTTGAAAGAAGATAACTATAGGGGCGGACTCAAGGAAAAAAAATTAAGAGAGACCATATATATAACCTAGATAATTTTATAATAAAAATCTACATTAAGTATTTATTTCTACCTTTTAAAAAAAACTACTTATTTATAAGGAAAAAAAATCTAAAATCTATTAAAATGAATTTCAAAGAATGTCTTGTATAACTTAATATATATTTTTTATTTTATCATCTTATTTATAAATTATTAAGTGGTCCAAGGCTACTATGTCATCTATGATCTGATCAATAATCATGTAACACATAGATAACTTAATATTTTAAATTGATTAAAATCCCTAAGTTAAAAAATAACACAACTAATTATTGTTAGGTAGTTACTTAGTATATATTTAATTTAGTGAATAAATCTTTAATTATTCATGTGTCATGATTATTGGTCAGAATCATAAATGACATGATGATCTTGAACCGCCTAATGATTTCTCTTGATAATCACTTTTTTTTAAATCATAAGACTCAAATTCAAAATCTTATTTGAACTCACGACTACTTGAACCAAAAATTTATTAGTATACAACTTAATATTTGACATATTTTTCTACAATCAAAGTCTTCAAATAAAAATAATTAATTTAATATTATAATATATATAATAAAAATTAAAAAAACCAGCCCCTTCCCCTGTACTTCAGTCCGCCCTTGTCACTAAAGATGGTCGATCATATTTTTTTATGAACACTAGTTATTGATATTAGCAATGGATATTAGGTATCAAAAAGATGATAAAATAAAGTCATAGAGGAAAAAGGAGGGTAACATAGCATGTTAAGATTAATAACATGCTAGTGCTGGCATGGCCTTTGGTTGTTAAATTGTATCTATCTCTCCTGCATATATATACTGCTTCACCCAAACCAGCTAGCAGATATGAGAGGATGAAGGCACAAATGATTCTTTCCAGCATACTTGATTGTAACAATGACTCGTTATTATTGTCCATCACTATTAATGTTTCTTACTACATATTCTATCGATTTGCTTTGGTCACAATCTGATTCTGTGCATTATGGTTACTTGTCTCGTGTCTATTGATATTTGATAGTGTCTTTGTCCGTGCGCGAACAATTCGTGTATGTACACATAGGCGTGTAGTTTTAGCTACGAAATGACAAAAAAATATTCATAGTCTCATACAGTTAAACTCAGCAGTTGACAACCGTCCAAATTTAACTTATAATTATACTAATTTGATTTTAATCTAAAAACATGTATAATTGTAATATGCCACGTGTTATAATTTTTTAATGAATTACTATAATATTTTTAGAATATAGAAAATTTTGAAAATTAACTACTAATCCAATCATAGATTCACATGTTTGTAGTATATTATGAATCACAACGTGTTTTAGATGTAATATCACATGCACAAATCAGTAACACTGGGGAAAAAAAAAAAAGAGATGAAGTGGCGCAAGATGCCACCAACCCCAAAACTAAAGTCTAAAGGGATTGCCAGTATAAATAAAATGACCTCCAGCTATAAATTAATAGAAAAACCTTTAGGTGTGAGACATTCCTAAAAGTCATTTTAGTCAACTAATAATTTATTATTTAATTAGCAAAAAATAATTTTATTAATATAAAGATGCTTAAAAATTAATTTTATTTCACTAATTTATAGGATTTTTTTTCCGATACATATGCTTGATGTAATATTTGACTATTTGTGCTTATAGTATTTTTTATCCTCAATATTCTACTAAAATTCTTCATTAATTCTCTCCTTTAATATCCAATTTTTATTTAATAAAAATATTTACAATTACATAAAATATATTTTTTCTATAAAATACAAACCATGTAAACCTATATGTATATATTATGTTACGTTTACTTCTACTTTAATTGTAATTTTATTGAATAACTTTAATTCAATAAATTAACTTATTTTCCCATTAAGCTAAAAATTATTTATTTATTTATTATTTATGCTAAATATAATAGTTAAACTTCAACCAACAATAGTTAGTTCTAGTGAAGCTGAGCTCAAATACCATAAGCAATATCTTGGATTCAAGTTAGTTTCTTGATGAAAATTAATCATTGATAAAATCAATTAATATTAAATGATTAATAACAAGTTTGCATCTAAAATAAAATAAAAATATCTTTTATTTTTTTTATTTTTTTAACAGAATCAAAATAATTAATGTTGTATTAAACATTTTTTATTTGCTCAATGTAAATATCAATTTTTAGCCAATTTCTTTTTCGCCATTTTCTGATTTTTATTTTATTTTAAGCAATTTTCTCAAGATCAATTGTAAGATTTATTTAGATAAGACAATAAAACACTTTACCAATTTTCTAGTTAGACCATCAATGATCAATCTATATAGTCGCCTTCCCAAAACATTGATGTAAAGAGTGTAACCCTAACTCTCATAACGTGAGATATAGTTATATTTAAAGGTGAAAACATACATTTTAATATATAATGTGTATATCATATAATTTAATGAGTTTGACACTTGTAGTTATTAATGCAAACAAAATTCATCAAATGAAGTGTACTTTACACCTACGTATTGATGATAATGCAAAAAAAAAATTATACTACCAAGCATGCATCAAAATCAACACTATTCCAATTTTCTGTTTCCACTCGTGTGGCAGGTGGACATTAAAGGCAATGTAAGCAGAAATATATTCAGCATTATTGTAATAAAGAAATTAAGAATGAAAAAGAAAGACTCAATTTGCATGCATGGCATGATCACGAAGACAATATTATTCATCTATCTATCTAGGTATCAACCCAGAGAGAGGAATATTTCATTAATGGACAAGCTAGCCGGATGAACAGTTTTATACTTTTATTGATCGATGTTTCTAATCAGAACTCTCTCATGCTTACAACCTAATATGTCACCAGACACTTCTTCATAGAATTGTAACATCCTTGTCCCCTACTCTTTCCTTGCTAGGAACTCGTGACCAAGAATGATATATAATGAAGGATTTCATTAATGTAGTAGTAAATGCTATAATATTGATATGTCCTATGTAACTTTATACAATTATACAGTACATTTTTAATAATGTCATATTCATCGTGCAAAGGATTGATCATGTCTATAGTAATTTAAAACTGTGTCTTGCACCAAACTGAGATCAGTCATGTATAAACAGAGAGCAGTAGTGAAGACCCTGTCAGAGGATTAAATTTACATATATGTGTAGTATTTTGTTTTCGGGATATGATTCCCTTGTTAAATTAGGGCTGTGTAGTGAAAATTTTGACCCTTTATAAATAAGTTTTATATTTAAATCATAACTAATAACTTATCAAATTTTACAATATTTTTTTTTAACTTTCTAAGTAATAAGTTATCATTACTTCTCTTTTTTATATAATACTCAAATATCTAATTATTAAGATTAAGAAAAATGGTTAATTTAGTTGATAGTAATAAATTTATTTTAAATTTATATTTTTTTTCAAAATTATCCTTGTCATTAACATTTTTTCTCTTCTAATAATTTGTCAATACATTATTTTTCTTCTTTTAATGAGGGGTATTTCTAATATAAAAAAATTAATGTAATAAATATTACATATTGAGTCTTATAAAAAATAATAAATATTATTTTAAATTTGGGTCTTATAATTAAGAACGGAAGAAATATTATATTTAAGGTTTTATAATTGATTAATTTCAACATCTACTTTATGATAGTGTATTCAATTGCTATTTTGAGAACTGGTTCGCCCATTTTAGCCTAAATAAAAAGAACTAAAAAATTTACTTAAAAAGAAATGTGTTTGAAGTTGAGTGAAATTAATTTTAGGGTTAAATACTTATTTTAGTTTCTAGAAGTATGATGTGCATACATATTGATCTCTAAAAGATTAAAAAATTAAATTTATTTTTTAATGTGAAAAAAGTGTAATAATTGTCCTCCTTGTTAACTTTTTTCCATTATCCCTAACATGCACGCCTAATTGAAATCTCTGGTGATGATGTGGTAATCAACGTCACATGTTATTCATGTGGTTATCACATGTCATTTATGTGACTATTGCGTGTCTAAAGATTGAATTTTTAATTTAATTTTTGAACTTAACAACAAGTTGTCATTTTAGTCTCTAAATTTAATTATTTACAAACATTTTGTTCTTTGAACTTAACAACGTACTGTCATTTTGATCCCTGAAAGCACTTTCAAATTTTTAATTAATTCTCATGTTTCATGTAAATTATTAGCATAAACATTATCATATTCTCTCACTTCTATTTTTTATTCCTCATTTGTTCACTTTCCTCTTACCAATTCTGTCATTTTAATTATATTATAAATATGAAACTAATTTATGAGCTATTACATAACAATAGTTAGCAATTAAATCCAAGACATTGCTAACAACATCCTATAAGGTTCTATACTAGATCTTCTACCAAAATCACATATCATTATTATCTTATATGCTATTAATATGTGTAGAATGTTAGATTAATTAATTAATTAATCTATTTTATAAAATAATATTAATCACAAAAAGACAGTTAAAAAACTTGAGAATCACGAAAGGGAGAAAAATGAAATTGTTACATCTATTTTCTTACGTATCCTTTTCATTGGGACAAGTGTAGTATATCTTGTCCCTATTTTTTCAATCTTTGCCGTTTTCATATCGTTGTTCATGGATTCAGTATTAGAGGACATGACCCTCAGGTGACATGTGAAACACGTGTCAATTTTAGTTCTTTTGATCATGTTTGGAGTGTAAAGAGTGAAACATTTTAAGGATGAAGGAGGTGTAAGTGAGAGGGGTGATATATGATCCATGTGATGCAATTGATTGACACATAAATTATCGATGATCAAAATGAAAGGGTCAAGTATGTCACAAAAATTTAAACAATGAATGTTATTTTCATGAATTACATACTACTCCAAGGCATATAGAGACATCATAAGATTTTAAATGTAATGGTTACTTGAGAGTGATGAAGAAACTCTTTGAAAGTTTTTAATTAAATAAAAATGTAACTTATAGATGCTAGTCGCTAGATGTAACACCCCGTGTGCACTCGGCGTATTATCATTATACAGTATCAAAGTAACGCAGCAAGCATGGAAAATGAACAGTAAAGGAAGCATGAATTCACTACAATTTATGTACTATATACATATATGGTGAATCTCTGTCATATACAGGCCAAGTTCCTCTAAATATACAAGTGACCCCTCAGGGTATCAAAATACAACCAAAATAATCAAAAGTGAGCTAGCAAGCTCAGTCATCTAAACCTAGGGTTATCTTCACTCTATCCCATCTCAGGCCTCTTGCCTTGGGATCTCTCAGTGACGGTAGTCTC
>PYAF01002766.1:421733-438178 GCA_007407185.1 Glycine tomentella
ATTTATTTACTTGAGTTTTCTTAAGTTTTTGTTTGTTTTATTATATCATTAATTTTATTGTACCCTTTGAATTTAATTATAATGATTTTGACAAAAGATTTTTTACACTATTACTTACCTCTATATTGTCATATCTACCAATTTTGTTATCAATAAATCACTTGTTGAGTGAAATTAAATTCTCATATTTGAGCTTTAGCTATAAAATAATAGTTTTAAAAAACTCACCATATATAAGATGATTAGACAAGTTTTTGAATAAATATTAATCATAATAAAATTGGTGAATATTTTATATGAATGAAAAAAAAAAATTAAATTTGTTAATAATTCTTATATTGACTACTTTAAAAATCAATACTTTAAAAAATATCTGATTAGTGGAGAATGGAAAAATATATACAATTTTTTTTTAACTCGTTTGTTTTTGTTTTTGTTAAATTATAAGCATTATTGTGGGAAAAAAAATAAATGCACTAGTATTTGTAAACATAGCATGAAGGTCCAAACTTGTAATTTATGGAAGTGTGGTAGGGTATAGTACTTGATAGGGAGGAATGGCATCGAGCAACAAGAGCCGTGGATGAAATCCTCACCAAGATCAACGGTGTTAAAATCTCTCCATGTTCTTTTAATAGAACTCCTGTTCCTACACTCTCTCACATATTCTATAAAATCAAAACCTCTCTACACATTGAACAAAACCTCTTCAATTTCATCTTTCTTCAGTTCTTCTAAACAAACCGAAAATGGAAAAGGAGCGACCCGCATCATGGAGACCCGACCCGTTTCACGCACGGCCACCGCCACCGTCGTCTGAGACGCCGCGCGACCCCATGGAGTTCCTGTCCCGGTCATGGAGCGCCTCCGCCCTTGAAGTTTCCAAGGCACTGTCGTCTCAACAGCTTCCACCTTCTTCAAACAACAACGTTGTTTGTTATGTTAACAATTCTAATGCGTCTATAATACTGGAAGACATAGCTGGTGAAGTGGAAGAGTCTGCTGCAACTGTTTCTGGCAACCCTTTCTCCTTCGCTTCCTCTGAAACCTCTCAGATGATCATGGACCGCATCATGTCCCACTCCGTATCTTCACTTACCCTCTCTTCTTCTTCACTTATTTGTCTTCCATTACTCACTTATGTTGTTATGTTCTGTTTCTGTATGTTGTTTATATACAAAAAAATTAAGGGTAATCGAATTTAGTGACGGAAATTATTCTTTTCTCACTAATTTTGGAATTACATGTTTTTTTTATATATATATATATATATAAAATTAGTTATAGAATTTTTTTGTTATTAATTTTAGTTGGCCGAATTTGGTGACAAAGATATTTTTTCTTCACTAATTCTAAAATTACAAAAAATTTAATGACAAATATTTTTAAAATTACCTATAAATTATTTTTTAACTAGTTTTTTTTATAAAATAGTTTTATTTTTCTTATAATTAGATTCATGAACTTATAAACTCTCGCTTGATATTGACCATATATAAAATTTTCTTAAATCAACCATATTTGCATACCATGAATGTGAACGAGATTAATTTGTGATGCGGTATATTGGAAGAAATTCATATCTTAGTCTGAAAAAAAATAAACTTGATTTTAATGGAAACCCTTTCCTCTGATCTATATAAGTCCATTTTAGCTTTTAAAAAAAAAAATCAAGACATAAGCTTAATTTGCATCACAATCATGAAGCCTTTATTTTCGTTTTTATGTGTTATGTACTTATGTTATGGTCACAAACTGAAGCGAAATGGGTGGTTTTACTTTTGAGTTTGGTCAGCAGGAGGTATCACCACGCACCTCAGGAAGACTCTCTCACAGCAGTGGCCCTCTTAATGGCTCCCTAACAGATAGCCCTCCGGTTTCTCCTTCTGAAATTGACGATTTCAAGGTACTTACTATGTCTCTCTCTCTCTATATATAAACCGACAACGGGTTTTATTTTTATTTTTTAATAATAGAGTTAAACTTTTTGGTTGGGTACAAAGCACGAACACTGGTATCACTGCACACTTGGAACCAACGATGATGCAGTTTCAGTTTCAGCTTTCTCTGTTACCAACAAAACAAATAACAAACTTGGATGACACCCGGAGAGACTCCCCCAGCTTTTTTCTCTATTCAGTTTTCAATACAAACAAATAAATAAATACTTGTTTTATTTTGCTACTACCCATTAAAAAAATCACTAAATTACAATAAAAGAGTGTAAAATTAGCCCTCCAAAAATACCATGTTTTCTTTTCAGGCCCTCATGTCTGGGGTATTTCAATTATTTCTGTTCAGTTAAGATTAACAAAAACTTCACTTGTTTGTTTCCATTACAATTTCGGTTACAAGGTTATCCACAACCTGTTATTTCTTGTCCCCTCCTATTTGTCAAATTTGTTAACAAATGAGAACACCAATCAAAATCATTCTTCTGATTCCTGAATATGCCTTAAAAAAATTTCCCTCTTGGGTTGCATTAGTTGCTCATGGACCCCCCATGAAGGAAATTGGGAAAAGGGGTTTAACATAACCATAGCCATAGGCCAAAATATTAATAAAAGATAAGTACTAGTACAGTTTTTTGGCACTGCCACATCAAGGTTGCTACTTGTTCTGTCTTTCAGAACCGCAGATCTAAAAAAAATTTGTTTGTATCATTAATTTAGTTCTAAAATTTACCTATTTTTATTAATGTTTTAGTGATTTGTAAATAGACACAGAATTTTCACTTACACGACAAGATCGATATCCATTGTGGAACACACAAAGTTTATGTTGCAATACAAATTGTTGGTTACTTATTTATGTTGTTGTCGCTAAGAATGGCCCACCACATGCAATTTTCTGTACAGTATAACCGTTCCAACAACAACCACCACACTGTCAACATGATCACCGGCTTGAATGGTCAATACTGGGGTGCCGGCGGCGCAGCGGCGGCTGCCGCCGCCGGTGGTGGCAAGACGGTGGGGAGGTGGCTGAAGGACAGGAAGGAAAAGAAGAAAGAGGAAACCAGGGCCCACAATGCTCAGCTTCACGCGGCGGTTTCCGTTGCGGGTGTTGCCGCCGCGGTGGCCGCCATCGCCGCCGCCACGGCCGCCTCGTCGGGCTCCAGGAAGGACGCGCAGATGGCGAAGACCGACATGGCGGTGGCATCGGCGGCTACGCTTGTGGCGGCCCAGTGCGTGGAGGCTGCCGAGGCCATGGGAGCCGAGCGCGACCACCTGGCCTCGGTAGTAAGCTCCGCCGTGAACGTGAGGTCTGCCGGCGACATCACGACGTTGACGGCAGCTGCCGCCACAGGTATGTGCATGACAAATGTAACAAATGACATTTACTTTGATCAGTTGAACATGAAAATTTTGATATTATATCATGTATAATTATTTTGAATTTAACTTGAATGTACATAAATTTAAAGGGTCTTAGATAAAATAAAATAAAATTTAAAGGGTCTATTTACGTGTAGGAGATTATCGATTATATAATATTTTTTAATAAGGATAATAATTATTTAATATACATATAAGGTAATTTTTAATTAGTTATATTATATTGGATTAAACAATTTATTTTAATACCTAAGAATGTGAACACATACCTAAGAATGTATTGAAACACTAATATTAATTGTTAATTTTCTCATTAATAACTCGAATTACTTATTTACTTACTTCACAATTAATCAAATTTAGAAGAACTAAATTCAAGTTCTTTAAATTGTTAGTCTATCAAAATTAAAGCCAGTTAATTTTCTCCCTATTGTTTTTTTTTTAATTCCTTATTTTATACTAGTATTTTGGTAATATATCCTGAAATAGAACAACTTTTTATTATCTTATTCTGATGTACATGCAATATTTTCAGGTAGCATTAGTTATTGTTTGTGAAAATGCATCAGTTTGTCTCTACATGGGATTCTTTTTGTGGGTTTTTGGTGCTTTTACTAAGTATGTTGCTTGTGGCTTGAATTTGCAGCTTTACGTGGGGCTGCCACGTTGAAAGCAAGGGTGCTTAAGGAGGTTTGGAACATAGCAGCTGTGATTCCTGTGGAGAAGAATTTGGGTGCTGGCAGTGGCAACAATGGTTATGGTAATGGAAATGGCAATGGTAGCAATGATAGTTCTAATAGTAGCTTCAGTGGTGAAATTGTACCAGAAGAAAATTTCTTGGGGATTTGTAGCAGAGAATTGCTAGCCAGAGGTTCTGAACTTCTCAAGCGCACTCGCACCGGTATACTTCCTGAAATTTACATTTCTAGTGTTTCTGAATATTTGTTACAATTTGTTTGAGTTTTGTTCTCTGCTAACATAATTTGGCATGGTTTGTGTTTTGTGTCTATGGAGTAAAAGACATTAGTATAGGAAATGATTTGATCTAGTTTGTTTGTTGGTTTTGATTTTTTTATTTTATTTTTGTGTTTCTTCCAAATGTTGTGTATATGATGATGATTGGAAAATGATTTGATTTGGGAATTGCTTGCACTTGCAGGTGAACTGCATTGGAAAATTGTATCCGTTTACATAAACAGGTTGAATCAGGTGACTTTTTCTTTTCTTAGTTCCAAATTATGGCAGTATAATGTTAATGTACTTTTGGTTCTAGACTAGAGCGTAGATAACAATTATTTGGTCATCAATTAAGAGTTTTGATGATGAGTATGAACCTGGCTATGGAAAAAGTAATAAAGTGAGGGCGCGCTTAGTATGAATGATGTGATGTCAAAGGGATCAGATCAAGTTGTTTTAGTTTTCCAAGAAATTGTAAATTGTAATATAACTCTTTGGAGTCTCTTTTTGTGCTCAGGTTATGGTGAAGATGAAGAGCAGGCACGTTGCTGGGACCATCACAAAAAAGAAAAAGAGTGAGTGAATTTTTGATTTAATTTTTAATTTTTTTGTCCCCAAATAATTTAACTGATTTGGAGGTGGGTCTTGTTCCATTTGGGGATTTGTGAAAGTCATAGTCTTTAATGTTTAAAGTTGGTAAAAAGAATCAAAAGGGTTCTTCTTTAAGTTTAATTCAAAACCCCCTTTTTTTGGCACAGATGTGGTGCTTGGAGTGATCAAAGATATGCCTGCTTGGCCTGGACGCCACTTGCTTGAAGGTGGTGAGAACCGTCGCTACTTTGGTTTAAAAACAGTGATGCGTGGGGTTGTGGAATTTGAGTGCAGAAATCAAAGAGAGTATGATGTGTGGACTCAAGGTGTGTCAAGGCTTCTATCTATTGCTGCTGAGAGGAGCAACAGAAACCGAATATAGTGAAAATTTATTGAGATGGTAGTAGTTAAGTATGATATGATATAATTAATTAATGAACAAGGTAGTAGATCTTTTGATACATGGTGGGGTGGAGTTTTAATCCAAATGTAAAAAAGGGTAAATTAAATTGAAGTTCTTGTAGTTGTGCCATATGGGGGTTTTCTTTTCTTACTTTCTTTTTAATCTTGGGGGACACATGAATATTTTTATGTATTTTTTGGAATGGAAAAGAAAAGTCATTGGAACCAAAGTGAGTGAAAAATCATGTGAACCTTGGTGTTGTTCTTTCTTGCTGATTTGGAAAGGAATGTGTGTTGGACAGGGGCAGTCAAAAGAGAAAAAAGAATGAATAAAGTGTAGTATTGAACATAAAGACAAAGGGTAGTGATCTATGTGCTTTTGTTTATACAAGTTGATTTAGGCTTTCCCTGATTGGATCCCAAGAAATAGTTTAAGGTTTATGAGCTAGAGCCATCATTGTTTTTGATTATATTCTTTCACTTTGCGTATTTTGTTTGTTTAAAGTAAAGTACTGAACAAATATATAATATGCCTCGGCAAATATAGCCGAGAGCGACGTAACATGTAAATAATTAGTAACTTAAGATGTGGCAAATTAAAAATTTAAAAGGTCTTTCACAGAGTTATAGTTAGCTAACCTAGTCTGTAAATCAAGGCAGGGAATAAAAATACTGGTTTGATTCATTGCAAATCATGACCATAAATCAAGAAGCCAAATGGAGGATTACTCAAAGACCACGTTGCATTACGAGCTTTCCATATTGTCCAACAAGCAACAAAGTTGCACCATCCAATTTGTAGAAATCATGAGAACCACAAACTCTACTTGGAGTTAGTGGTATTACAGCCATAACATGTCTATCTGAGTCAGAGTTAAACTACACTAACTCTAAAGTAAACATTAGTCTAATTATTTGAACAATATTCATGAAATAAGAGAAAATTCCCAATATAAGGGAGACCTGCACCATATCAATAGCATCCGTCTTCCTTAGAATCGTAAAAGAGAAGCCTTATGGTTCTGACTTCCGGGTGCCACCGTTCGAAGCATTCACTCTCCGACGAGTGGCTTTTTCCGGTGACCCGTAAATACAAGGTTCTTTTTCTCGTTTTTTTTTCCTTCCCGCTATTGATAACATTGTATGTTACTGCGTTTCAGTTAAGCATAGTTGGAGATTGGGGATTGATTTTATTCCTATTCTTTGCAAAGGCTCTGTCTTTTTTTGTAACTAGTTATTATTTTTACGGAAAGCAGTTATGAAATTAATCTTACATCATAAATTCATTATATTATTGATGCGAATTGAGCTTGGATGCACTATTAACTGAACTTTAGGAAATAGCAGTTCAGAAATCTTGCATTATACTTTTGTTTTTCATTTAGACTCAGCTGCAACAAACGCCACTTGTTCCCCAAATTATGGATTTGTGATCAGATATACTTGTTTCAGCATTATAGAGTTTTTCAATATTGATTTTTCCGCATATATTCTTTCCTTGGTATAGTTTAAATCATATTTTCTTTATGGTACTGGTAGTAAAGTTTGATGCTTTTAAATCTCTTTTCTTGTAATTAGTGGTGTGTCCAATTTTTATGCAATTTCTCCCCATTAATGTGATGGAGTGAAGCATTAGAAATGGACCTTGTAGCTTGTAGCAGTAACGATGATTAATAAGAACAGATGAACTCAACATCAACAGTTGATAATGCTAAGACCAATATATTTGGTATGACACCTTGATTCGTTGATTCCCTAATCCATGCTAAGAAAGTTGACCCTTATTTCTTTGGCAAAGTAGATGAATTTATAATTTATACTATGCCCTGCATATTTATCTGTACTTTCTAATTTTATACACTAAAAATAATTAGTCTAAATAAATCTCCCATGATCCTATCAGAACTCTCCCAGCTCTTATAGTTCCATCCACTTTTGGAATAGTAATGACTAAACCCTCAACAGATGATATCATTTGTTGACGGTGATGCTGTCAATAAAAAAAATATTGTTGACGGTGATGCATTATCGTTAATTTGCTGAATATAAGTAGTAGCAGTGCAACCATTTTTATTTGGTGCCTGAACTATGCCATTTATGATACCTTTTTTTTTTTTTTTTTTATAATTTTGTTTAGTCTGTTTTTAACAATTCATGAATTGAATCAATATGATCATAATTCCTCATTACAAATAGACCAGACATGAGGCAACTAATCATATAAGCTTAACTTGTTGCTGTTCTGCTTACTGTACTGCTTGACGTCCTTCTTTAACTATGTAGATTTGATACTTCAGAGGTTTCTGTATACTGATGTTCAACTGTTGTTGCTTTTACTCTTCTTAGTGCTAGCTAACTTATAATGTAAATTTCTTCTTAAACAGGTTAATTTTAGACTCTTCAAGTCTCATAACTGAACAGTTCAATGCAGAAAAGTACTGAAAATATTTTAGGCCATTTTCTTGGAGGTTTATGTCTATGCATTCAGCATTGATAACTTGAAAAGGAAGCCTAGAGAGGTTCAATCCTTGAGGAGTTAAAGCCTTATTAATGAATATGGTGTTAGATTACATTTCATTGGAGTCATGCAACTCTGCTTTGGAAAAGGCAATGAGAGTTACTGCCCACAACAACCAGAAACGTCAACTAAAATACGTGGTTAAAAATTTGTCATTTTGGATATTTTTTTAGGTATGGCATTTTGGATATAGTCTATAGCAAGAAAGTGAAAATGAAGTTTTAGTGGGACTACTTGGAAGCCAACATTATGTAAGAGTGTACAGATAATTAAGAACTTTTTTTTATCTTTATTAAGAACTTTTTTAAAGCTTAATTAAGAACTTAATAATACGATAACAAGTTATGCAAAAAAATATCAATAAGATTAAATGGTCCTAGATATTTAATTGTATTAAAAAAATTAATAATGCATCACTCAAAACTTATTAACTAACTTTAAAATAAATTACTTTAAATTTGTAATAAGTATAATTGTTATAGATAAACACTAAAAGAATGAGAATTTATTGCTGTAGAAAATATACGTTTATCATTATAGATATTTTTTTTTTAAAAGTTAATCAAATAGTAGCAAATATACGTTAAGTGACTTATGACTTATAGTTTATAAAACATAATTTAATAAAAAAACATAAATATATATTAATATAATAATACTAAATTTATATATAATAATAACAATAATATATTATCTCTTAGAATATATATAATCTTAACTATAACTTGAAATAAATTATTGTGAATTCTTTTAAATTTATTTAAATATCTAAAATTTTTTTTTTTAATTATTATTGTTTATAAAACATATTATATAAAGTTTGTTTAAAAAAATCATATTATGAAGTAACCATCAATTATATAATAAAATAGACTTAAACTCAAACATTAATATGATATTTAATTCTATTAATGCTTTATTTATATGTTTTATAAATTATTATTTAAGAAAAAGTAATTATTCTAACATTTAACATATATATATATATATATATATGCTTTAAATAATGAATTTATAAAATATCAATTGAAATATAAAAATGTAAGTGTATTTTTTTTTTCTTTAGCTTCAAACATCTTTGGGCCTTTGCTCCACTAAAAGTCAACAGTAAATATGTGCTTTATATCTATAAGATCTTTGTTTTTTTTATAAAGATATTCATAGCATCTTGAACCAAACCAAAATATCCAAAATCAAAAGGGTGACAAGGCTATATAAAAGCCACAAGTTTGTCATCTAATCCTGCAGCATAAAGTAGTAAAGGCTTGCAGGCCACAATGCAAAACTTAGCAGAATCTCATCGACTTTCAGTTATGTGTTCTTCTTACTCATCTAATATGAATGTCTTTGACGCTGGCAAGTACACTGCCAAGCTGCTAAGGGTTGAATCTGAATCAGAATCATATACACACAACAACAATTGTACACTTTTGGTTCCCCCTAACTTAATTTCTTTTACAGTTAAGATTTTGCATTTTTTGGTTACACAAATTAAGCTCAGTTCACTGTGTAACCTTTGTTCTGTTTAAATTCTATGTTCAGTTCCACCACCACCAAAGTCTCTCTTGATTGCCACTCCTCTTGAAGGTGGAGATTTCCCTCTTCTGCTGTTCCTGCATGGCTATCTTCTTTACAATTCATTTTACTCTCAGCTAATACAACATGTTGCTTCTCATGGTTTCATTGTCATCGCCCCTCAGGTCAGTGCCCATTTTACACCTTAATTAATGTAAGTTGTTTTAATTACTTTTTCTTTTCTTTCCCCTTGGCTTGGCCATTGATTTCTTTTGTTAATTGTCAAAAGCATTAGAAATAGGCAAAATACAGATTAGCAAGGAAGTGAATAATGTTTTACTGTATTTTTTCTACTGTTATTTTTACACTAAAAGGATTGAAGTGAATAATGTTTTGTAAAGTTACTCTTACACTTCCAACTTTCAAGGACTTGAATGGGGAGTTTAATCGAATTGAGTGTATGCATTTCAATAAGTTCATCCCTGGCTTGGTCTCCTGTGATACCTTATCATTTGAATTCCCTAATGGACAAAAGATTTCGGATTGTTACTTCTTAGAAAAACATGATGATAGTGAGTAGGTTGGTTTATCATGTGATTACTTAATTAATGGAGCATAAATGCAGGCCTAAGAGAGATTAATCCCTTCATCAATACCATCATCAATTATTTGTTTGCCACATGAGTATAATTTAAGTTTCTTTTTGTTTTAGACACAAGGATGAATATCCAAAGCATCATAATAGCACTATAGCCCTGGAACTTTGAATACATAATTATGGGAAATCATTAGAAAGTAGGCCTGATTGTGATGTTGAGGAAGATTCATTGCTGAGATCTTGGTCTTTGCAAATAAATTGGTTTTCTCTTTCCCTTGATCCTTTCATACGTTACCCACAACTTTCCTCATAGAGATAAAATATATGTGGCTAACCCTTTTTGGTGCAACTAACCCTTATGTATAGACTAATTTGAACACAATTTTTTCACATGCTCAAAAGCATATCTACCATCGTCAAAACTAAAACGCAAAGACCAATAAAATTTAAGTGGCACAAGCATGAGATGACTTACCGTATTTTGTCATATATTGTTTTTGCAATATTAATCACAGCTGATAATGATCCAAAAATATTTCAATTAAACATAACAGTAATTGCACATATATTAGGCCATTGTCTAACATATAATTCTGTTGATCTTTTGCGTTGAACAGATTAGGTCGTTTCCATTAGCTAGCTTAGTCCTCTGTTGACACTCAATTTTACTTTCTTCACCGAAGGACAAGCCCTCGTTTTATTGTTCTTCTTCATTTGCTTCACTTATATTTCTAATCAATTCATAGCACTTGAATTTGGCCTAGTTAAATTGGCATTCACTGTTATCTAACAGATTTTATATATTTGCACAATGCAATTGTGTTCTTGCTCAATACCAAAAATGTTGAAGACCTTAAATATGCACAATAAGCGAGTGCATACCTTTGAATGACATGGTTCCTTGCTCAGAATTCCATTTAATGCGTACACAAATGATGAGTTCTCTCACAATTCTAATATTTTATTCCCATTACTGTTTTTTATAATGTATAATGATGACTATAAGATTTGAACTAAGGACCTCATGTAAATTACTCAAATTCTATTACCTGAAACAATAAATTGAAAAGAAGCCTTTGATCCTTTCCATGAAAGCATTATGTGGAATTTCAAATCTAGAGGACATACTTCAAAGTTCAAAGGCACATTTTTTTTCCGAATCTGAAACACACTAAAATGTATTCCTCATGTGAGTTCTTGTTCAAAACCAAACTAAATGTAGAAAGCATACAATCTAAACAAGTGAATACCTTTAATGGACATGTCTCTGGATTCATAATTACACGTCAAATGTGTAACACCCCATGTGCACCCGGTGTATTATAATTAAGATTATATCAGAATTAGGGCTTAATCACTTAATTAAAACCTTTTACGGAAGCGTAAGTCAAAACCATATTTTTTGATTACATTATGTATGAAATTTAGCATCTTAGCATAAACAAAACAACACAAGCCCCTGCCGATCCAGTTCACACAACATAATCATAAGTAGATAACATAAACATCACAAAGATATAAACAGGAGGAAATCTCATTACATAACATAACTGGTTATGTACATATACATAGTCTGACACTCGAAGTGTCTATAAAAAAAAAAGAATGAGTGTCTGCGTGCTTTTGATCCCAAGGATCCTTCCTCACACGAGGGCATACATACAGTATATATATATATATATATATATATATATATATATATATATATATATATACACATCTTAAAATACATGTACACACACATGTTTTCCCTCTACAGGGGTACAAAACAACTAAAGTTGAGCCGAGCTCCAAGCTTCCACTGCTGCCTCACAGCCAAGCAACACTGTCTCTACTGGGGCCTCCCGCCCTGAAACCGCTCCTCTCTGCCAGAAGAGTCACCTGAAACAACATAAGCCCCACACGAGGTGAGATATACATCTCAGTAAGCTCAGGGTCCTTGGAGGCATCTCCTCCACCCTGGCTCACTCATCATGACACACGTCATCAAGGTTTCACAATACACTGGCCTCCCGGCCCGACCTCCCGACCCTCACAATAATACAAGCAAGTCATCTAGCTCTAATGTAAGGTAGATCCAATCAACACCAAACCTCAATGTGAAACCAAAATTCACACCCATGTTGTCTCATCGGGAGCTACCCCTTACGCATGGACGCACGTATATGGTACCTCCGAGAATAGGCAATCAACCGCAACGGGACACACCTATCTCTTGGTTTTAGGGGATCATCATCACCCCGGGATCTAATCAACCATGAGCAAACCAAACTAGGAGGTGCGCTCTACTCCTAGGGAGGTCCATATCTATCTAACTGGCCAGAAGATCTAACAATAGGTATCATACATATCTCAAGCACAGATACAAGCATATATCATCATGAGTATGCAACAACCAATAATGCATGCAACCAAGTGGAAAACATTCCCAAGGGACCAAGAACTTACCTGACAAAGCCGAGCTCTGCGATTCTTTCCCTGCTCTGTTGCCTACGCCACTAACACCTGCGGTGTCACGCCCTATACAAGGCACACAATCATGTATCAATCATCCATACAGCCACAGAACACAAAGCATAATACGATTCTCAACCGTTCAACGAAAGGACTCACAATCCTTTCCAAATCACAAGGTCATCTAGCCTAAGGTTTATCAGAGTTCAACCACTTACATACTACTCATAGACCCTCAATGGTCTAGCTTGGCCTAGCCAAAGCACTAGTGTCTTCACAAGACACCGGTACAAGCCAACGTCAGGAGCTCAGAGCTCTAAACCGACCAAAGGCTCACACATGGCTTAAACGGTTCTTCCACACATAAGGCACCGTTCCAATAACCTTCTAAGGCCATCAAAGCCATCAACCTAGGCTCTTGCATGTCAAAACAAGGCTAAGCAACTCAGCACACCACTAAACATGCATTACATAGAGCCAAGAATTAAAGTTCACCAAACTAACAATTGAGAGCTAATCCTTCATCCACATTACATTCTAAACACATATTTCTACCTAAGGCTAATTCTAGCTCTATCACAAGTGGGTCACTATTCACCCAAAACCCCAATCCACAAATTAAATGGTGAAACTTGAGTTTCTTACCTCAAAGATGACAAGGAAGACCCAAGGATGACTCCCCCTAGTTTGGGTACCCACGAACCGCCGCCGTTCCTCGCCGAACTCAAGTTCTTTGAACTTCCCTTGAAAAAGGGATTCTCTAATTTGGGGGTTTTTAGGGAAAATAGATGAAGGATTCAAGCTCACCAAGTGTTTTCCACAAGATTGGTGTTTAAAGGGACTTGTTTTGGTGAACTATGGTGAAGGAATGAAGCTTGGAGCTTCAACAATAGAGGTGGGACGTTCTAAGGAAGAAGAAGCATGATTTTTCCCCAAAAATCGCGACTTTTCCTTTTATACCAACTCTGTCAGAGGTCCCGCGCGAATCACGCCACACCTTGCGCTAACCGCGCCATACTTTCAAGAACCTGTGGCGCCAACCGCACCACACCTGGCGCTGACCGCGCTGGATTCCAGAGAAAAAGGATTTTCCAGAGCACTTCCGGCGCGACTCGCGCCACCAATGGTGCTACCCGCGCTGGCTTAAAAACCTTGGCGCCACTCGTGCCACATACGGCGCTGCTCGCGCCAAATTCCAGAGAAAACTGGTTTTCTGGAGGACTAGTGGCGCTGACCTCGTCACCTTGGCGCTACCGGCGCCACATTCCAGACTTGGTTTTCTACTGAAAAACCCTGACACTGACCGCGTGAACTTCCACGCTATCCGCGCTAGGACTCAGGGTCATCACAAAATGTGCCCTAATAAGGATTACTATTGTTTCAAGAAAACTCATCTAGAGGGAATACTCTCACAATTGTGAGTGGATTGGAGGACTCAAATTCACTTGGTTAATTGTTAACCCAACCTTCTTATTACAGATTGCTTAACAGCCCCTGCGCTATAAAACAAAATCAAATTCCAATCAATGGCACCTTGATAAACAAAAGTTTAACAATGTAATATGTAATTTATTGTATTAAGAAACATTGAGCTTTGGTATGGCATGCTATTGATTTGATTGTTGCTATATAATTACTTGTCTGCCTTTTGGTAAAATACAAGGTCAAATTAAATCTTGTTTGCACTTGACAGTTGTACACAGTGGCTGGACCTAATACAAGTGATGAGATTCATTCTGTAGCTGCAATAACAAACTGGCTCTCTGAAGGACTCTGCAAGTTTCTTCCACCAAATGTAAGACCAAATTTGAGCAAGTTAGCACTTGCTGGCCATAGTCGCGGAGGCAAAACAGCGTTTGCTCTTGCTCTAAGAAAACTAAACATCACAACTAATCTCAAGTTTTCAGCCTTAATAGGAGTGGATCCAGTTGATGGAATGGACAAAGGAAAGCAAACCCCCCCACCAGTTCTCACCTATGTTCCTAACTCATTTGATTTTGAAATGGCAGTGATGGTCATAGGTTCAGGTCTAGGTGAAGTGAAAAGAAATCCTTTGTTTCCCCCTTGTGCACCTAAGGGTGTCAACCATGAAAACTTCTTCAATGAGTGTAAGAAACCTGCTTGGTATTTTGTGGCAAAGGATTATGGCCACTCTGACATGCTAGATGATGAGACCAAGGGAATTAGGGGGAAAGCTACCTACTGTCTATGCAAAAATGGAGAGTCAAGGAAACCTATGAGAAGGTTTGTTGGAGGAGTCATTGTTGCATTCTTGAAAGCTTACTTGCATGATGATAATGAGGACTTGTTGGCCATAAGAGACAGGCATGTGAGTCTACCAGTGGAGATCAAATTTGATTCTTTTCTGTGAAAATCAGAGAAGATGGTGGGGAGCATATATTTCTGTTATTATCATGACACATATGACTGAAATTTTCAGTTACACATACACATACATTAGATTAAAGTTACAGGTGAAGTGCATCATGTGCAAGATATTAATAAAGTGTCCCTTTTTTGTTTCTGCGTGTAGGCTATTTCTGGCAGACATTAAAACCATTGACCATAGAAGATTGTAGTTGAATTAATATTACAACTCTTTAAATAAAAGTTTGAAGAAGTGCCACAGGTCATCAGCATAGTAAATGAAATTAAAAATCTTTTCTGCTGCATAGAGCTATATAATCTTTTGTAAATGCACACCCAAAAGATTATTCAGCAAAAAAAAACTTGAAAAACAAGACATTCAATCTAAACAGATCCCCTTTTTCGTTGTCAATCACTTGTTTGTTCATTTTGGGATCGCGTTGGAGCATCAGTCAATCTAATTGGTTGATTTTAACCCAACAACAATCATATTAAATTGTGCTTGTTTCTCTCAATTTTCAATTATGATTAATTTTAAGTTATTACTCTATATTGAAAACTCAAAATGGATTAAAAATCTTAATTTGTATCCAGGAACAATAATTATTCAATATTCCGAATTTGTCCAGTACTTTGCAACATCATGCTTCTTGATATGTCAAATCATAATAAATTATTATACTTTTAATTTTAGTATCTATTAACATTGATATTATATTATATTCTTTAATATGATAATAAATTACAATTCACATGCTAATGCATTATATAAATTGCTTAGTTTATTATTAACAAACTTCTCAGTGCTTAATTATATTTTATTTTAAAGATGGTGTTATTTATTAAATCTAGAATAAAATAAAATAAAATAATTATTGCTTGAAATTTCATGTCTAGTCAAATTTGTAATTAAGTACATGAATTCTCTATAATAAAGTGATAGATAAAATATTAATTTTACAAAAAAAAAAAATTATCTATCATCTTGTGATGATTTTAGTATTTAGATTAACAAAATAGTATATTTGAGGGGAAAATGAAATGAAATATATAAAAGCAATCAAAATACAAGGGTGAGGTCTAACAGTTTACTAACGAATGGAGTGAAGGGTTTGAGCTTTAGGGGAGAAAGCAAATACTATTAAATTTCTTTTAGTAATATCAAATTTGCCACTTAGGAGAAGAGAACTGTGCATGATATTGATTCGTGATACTAAATTTGCTACATCTAGAAATGCTATGTGTTAATTTGTTAGCCGATTATTATAATTTTTTATAAGAAAAATCTAGGTCAATTCATCTAACAAGTTGGCACTTGGCAGAACCAATAATAAACCCTTTTATAAGCAACCATATGTCTCTATACAATAAAATATAAAATAAAAATATGTATATACAATATATTTGTGTAAGAGCATCTATAATATATAATTATTTAAATAAATTATTTATTATAATTTTATGAGACTTTATAATTTCACATAAATTTAAATATCCTATATAAAATTCATTCAAATATTAAGGATATTGAAGTGAATGATTAACTTAATTTTATAAATTTTTTAATGATTGAAAAATATTCTTTTTATTATATAAATTTGTTAAATAACAATGTTATATAAGTAACACATGTCATATATTTTAGTGAGAGAAAAAATTAAACAATATTGTTTAAAATTAAAAAAAAAAAAAACTCATCTATGCA
>PYAF01002766.1:455635-493909 GCA_007407185.1 Glycine tomentella
TGATTTCAATGCAGGAGCTATACATTTATTTCCTGCTGATCTACCTACCAAAGTATGTATCTGAATCTCCATTATATATTTATATATCACATGTCCCTTGTACTCAACTTATACAACTTCCTTCTTAGTTTTTTGTTTTTCAATCCTTCCTTGTAGACATGTTTGTTGTTGCTGCCGCTTATATTACTGTTATTATGATGGAATGGATAAAAGACTACCACGTTAGAATTTTTTTTTTTCCTTATAAAAGAGCCAGTAGGATCTTAATTTATGATCATACATTCTTGATTATTCATTTATTATCATATAAGTCAGTATTATCAAAGGAAATCTTTTCTTGCTACATCAAACAATTTTTATCACAACTTGACCTTTCTACCTAAGTAGTGGCTTTTGGAAGTCTTCTTGAGCAGCAGCATCCCATTCCTTGAGTTTGAAAGGAAATTGAGATGCTGTAGTCTCTTGATCAAGCTTTCTTTTGCCACAAAGGAAAAATAAAGGATATATTTTTCTTCTCTCTTTTACTGTTTTCTACCTTTTTTTTCTTAGTCGTGATTGTCTGCTCTATTGCCATTTCAAGTGATACGCAGAACGTCTCATTTGTGTAATGCCATAATGTCAAATTGATCTTTTAACTCCTAAGCAACTTAATTCTTGTCAGTTTTGCCAAATTGCACCAGCCATTCTTTTTGACTTATAAAGAAAACAAGTAATTAAAGGATGGAAGAAATGGCTGTGTTAATGGTATGATGTGTTTTAGTTTCTTTTGCATTAGGTGTGACATACTTCTACATAAACTTGGATCATTGACTTCAAAATTCAAAATTCATTGTGTCGCAGAAACTTGACAATGGGGTGGTGAGAAATACACTCCAAAATGATGACTTTGACTAGCCCTATCAGCTTGATCCGTTGCTGTGTGAATACAGAACGCGGCTGTCAAGTACTCCAGTTCTGTTGGTGAATATATTTGTACAGATGAAATAGTTGCAAAATATGTTTTCATTCTTTTGTGTTCATAAATTTCGAGTGTTATGGTTCGTTCCTGAAGATGAAAAATGAGTTGAGAACCCATGTTATGTCATAGTTTAACATGTGTGACATCACTTGCGCCTCTCATCAATTGCTGTTCATTATTACCCGTCTAATTTATGGTTTTGTGGTTGCTTTATAATAAAGGCAAATCTTCGTGGTGGATCAAGATTGATTTTATAGAAAACAATACATATATTGGTGATACAATTAAAATGATGCTATATTTATCTGTTATATACTTTTTTGTTGAAATATTTATCTGTTATGTATTTAAAATAATTAAATATACCAATGATTCAGGGACCATGAGTTACTCATATCACAATAAATCACTTATTTATATATATATATATATATATATATATATATATATAACTTTCAATTGAATAATATTTTATTAAAATTCATAATTGGATTAAAAGTTCTTTTCACATATATTATATATGTAAAATTTTATATTAATTCAAAATTATTTGTTACTTTCATATAAATTAAAATCAAATAATATAAATATATTAAATAAAAGTCATTGATAATTTTTTTGTTTTTGTTTAATTTTGATAAAATTTAACACAATCGATCTTGGTAATACATATATATAATTCAACAGTTGAATTAATAAAAATTATATTTTATATTAAGTTATAAAAATGGTGTAATATATATAATATATCATATGAGAATAATTATTTTATATGAGAATGAAAATGATCAATATTAATCATTAGATTAAAATGAAAAATTAAAATTAAAATATAAATATAATGATTAATTTAATCATTAGATCTCAAGAAAATAAATAATGAAATATTTCTATCAGCATTGAGCATTTCTATATGCCACAACAGGTTTATATGCAAATTGATATGCTTTCAGAGTATCTAAACCAACAATAAGTTGGCAGAATCGTAGGTTTGTGACACCTGGGAACTTTTGCCACACCATTACAGTTCTGTTGATGCAATGGTAATCTACCAAAATATAACAATGTCTTCAGAAAAGAAATCTTATAATACATCAAAAACTATTGCAAAGTAGCTGATATCAAAATGAAATCATACTCTTGAGGCGGAGCCAATGGCTGCAAACAATGAAGGCAAACAATGAAGGATGCGTAGCGGTGGAAAAGATCCGGATCCGGATCCTTTATTTCACATATCCAGATTCATGTTTGACCCTGTATTTTAAAAAAAAGGACTAACTTCTAATTTTTTACATTTTCAGTTACATTAAAAAAGTTAAAATTAATTAATAAGCTACATTAACTCCTTATCCACCGTGAACCACATAGGCCCAAGAATCATTATTGTGCAGGCGCATACTTGTGCATACTTAAGAATCACTCTTACTCACAACTAATGAAAAATTGACAAGTAATAAAATATATATAAAAAAACTACATACACTATTGTCGAGAGACTCCTCGCTGTACGAAGGTAAAAGGAAAATGTATTGTACGCAACCTTATCCTTACATATACAAAGAAACTGTCTCTTAATTCAAGCCCATGATTAATAAGTCACCAAGACAGAACTTTATCGTTGTGTCAGGATTGTGTCAAGTAATAAAATATAAAGAAGAAATATTTATTTCTTTCTAGAGAGTCTCACCCTAGGACTCAAGTCCCATATTCCTTCCGCCTTGTATGGAGAAGGCGAGGCACTCAAAGAGGTGGGATGTTTCTTTGGAAGACCCTTCATGGGAGGCTATTAACTAATGTGGAGCGCAGTAAGTGGAGCCTTTCCATTTCTGATAACTGTTCTAAGTGTAATAATGCTCCTGAAACTATTATGCATGCATGGGCTGAGGGACTATGACGAGGCAACAACTTTTGGGTCTGACCATATTCACCAGGGTGATGTTTGAGATGGACTCCCTAACAGCAGTGAATATCATTATATTTTCTGTTCTGTCCCTTTCGTATCTTTTGCAAGCTTGGGGAAACTACTAAAGATGCATATCCATCTACCCATCTTTTTCATTGTAAATTGGTCAGGAGTTCAAAAGTATCCTGTATGTCATTCAGAACCAATTCCCAATAGGCACTATGTCTTTCTTTCCTTGTCTCTATCTACTCCCTGCTTGATAACAAATCAAATCAATAACATTTGATATTATACCCAGAAAGAGATGTTACCATGCATTAGTTTCTTTCTATATCTACAAACTATTAATTAAGACATATTATAATGGAACTTACATAGTAAAATTTGCTAGAAAATAGGTGCCAACTCTCAATTAATTCCGTCACATCATCAACAGTCACACCAAGTTCCTCGAATAGCTTACTAAGAAGTTCATTATAAGCTAAATCAGGAAAAAGTGGCATCAATATCTGGATTCAATAACATAAGCACCTTATCTGCTTCTTGGTAATACTGACATAGATTCTGAGTTCAATTTTCCAGAAAATGATAAATGAAAAAAATGAGTGTATGCCATTAAGAAGCACTTTGGTCCTTTTCTTTCTTTCTTTCTTTTTTTAATTAGAATTCTCTTAAACAAAAACCATGAATAAGAAGGAAAGAGGATAAAAAAGAGAATTGGCAGGAACTTATGATCAACACCAAGCTGCCAAATATGTATCTGCAAATAGATGTAAAAAATCAAATTCCACCCAATTAATGACTTAAAACAATATAGCATTTAATCGTTTAGCTAGGATGGCTCACCATGCACAACAACAATAGCATCATACCATTAAGGTAAGGTCAGCTACATAGATTACAAGATGCTACTGGGCTTGATAAGAAAACCAAATTCTTAGGGATATTATTAACCATGAGATCCCTTTTAGTAATTTCCTTCAATGTCTTTTTTTTATATTCCTTTACCCTTTTTTGTAGGTGAAAAATCATGACTACCATGCACATCAAAGAAAAAATCTTTTTCTTCGGCACCACCATGAAAATGCTTGAAGGAGCAGTGAATAATAAAGCAGCACCAACAGCAACTTCTCTAGCAATGCCTGCAATTAAATATAAATGAAGGTTGAAATATAAAGTAGTCTTTTATATTCACGTTAACTGGAATATACATATACATAAAATGCAAATGTAAAACATGTACAACAAACAGATTCTTGAACCTATTATAATATGTAACAAACAAATGAGTTCTCATTCCAATTCTGAAAGGGTCAATGAAGAATTTAATCTTCAAAGCTTAACAAAACAATCAACTGTCTAGCAAAAATCCATACACCTAACCCAACATTTTGGGTGAAAAGCACCACATTCAGGCCTGACCCATAACTAAAGCCAATTGACAATGATTATAATAATAAAGGGAAATTATGATGCCAGCCATTATAAGCCACATTCATTATTATTCAACAAATTGAAAGGCCACTACTATAGGTATAAAATGAGCTTTAGGTTCAAATCCAGGTTCAGAAAAATAATCTTGACAACAAAGCAATTTCAGATTTGCCTTAGAAAACGTGAAATTTATAAATAACATTCATATATACTTAAAGCTCCAAATCAGCAATAAATATTACCTGGAGTTGAAATTCAAGATAGTGGGAAAATAAGGGCGAACAGGAGAAAATGGATGAGACTCTGGACAAGGTGCCTAGTGACTGGCTGATGTAGATCCTGGTGTTTGCAAAACTGCAAGAAGGGATTCCATTCAGTAAACTTTTACAAATCAGAATCAGTGAATGCAAGGAGATGTATATTGCAAAGGGGGAAGGTCTAGCAATAGTTTAAAAAGTAACCATCAAAGAATCTTTTTCCTTTTGCCATGTTCCCCAAAAGTTGTTCATTAAATGAATTTAGCAAAAGAGCAGGGTTATTATGTATTTAAAAAGGAAAATAGAATTGGGATTTGAGATAATAAAACACAGAACATTATCTAGTCCAACATATGTGACCCAAACGTAACAAGCATTTGAGAACCATAAAAGTTAATTAAATTGAAACTAAATCTTCTGACCTTGTTTTCTGCACATCTAGTGATCATTTCTCAAAAAAGCTTCTCAGCTTCATCATTCTAACTTTGTTTCTCCAGAGATGAATGAATAACTGACTCAAAATTTATGGAAGGCAGGCGATAATTGCCTTCCATTTATTTTAATAGCATGGCCCTTCTTTATTCTCACAATCCACCTTTACAAAGCTCATTGATTATATATGCTTGGACATCTGGATGGTAACCTCTAATGGAAAGATACCGGCAAATCTTCTGTGCAGTCTTTGGCCTCCCACCTTTGTGCAACCCATTAATAAGTATATTGTATGTTTGCAAATTTGGACTAATACCTTGATCAACAATTTGGACTAATAATGCAATTGCCTTGTCAAGTTGCTGCCCGTTGAATAAAGCATCTAACAAGATATTGTAGGTTACAATATCTGGAACCAAATTCTCAAAACACATATGATTAAAAAGATTAATGGCTTCATCTAATCTTCTATTCTTGCAACAACCACTAATCAAGATGTTGTAACTCCAAACATTAGGTGCAAAACTTCTTTCAAAGATGAGGTGTTTAAAAAATGCAATTGCCTTTTCAACACGCTCAATTCTACATAGAGACTCCAACAAGATATTGTAAGTGGTTACATCTGGAGGTGGTTGACCACAATAATGCATTTCATCAACAAGCTTCCATGCATCCCAGATTCCGCCAGATTTGCATAAACCGTCAACTACAGAATTGTAAGTTATAATGTTTGGAACTAAATTCTTAAGAAACATATCTTCAAGTAAATTCATAGCTTCACCCACTCTTTCAAACTTGCAATAACCTCTAATCAAGATGTTATAGCTCCAAACATCAGGTACCAAACCCCTTTCAATCATCCCATGAAATAAATTTCTTGCCTCGTCCACTTTATCAATTAAACAATATCCATGCATTAAAATAGTGTAAGTAATAGTGTCAGGTTGTTCACCTCTTTCAATCATCATATGAAATAATTTTCTTGCCTCACCCACTTTATTGTTTAAACAATATCCATTCATCAAAATATTGTAATTAATGATTTCATGCTGTTCACCTCTTTCAATCATCACATTAAATAATTCTCTTGCCTCATCCACTTTATTGTTTAAACAAAACCCATTCAGCAATGATGTAACTTCTTTCCGTTGGCCTGCACGACACAAACCATAAATTAATGAACTGTAAGTGAAAATGTCAGGGAAAATGCCCTGAACAATCATTTTAGAACACAAAACACGTGCCTCATTTATATTTCCATCTTTGCACAAACCATGGACAACTGTATTGTACATTACAAGATTGGGCTTAACCAACTGTTTCTCCTCCATTTTTTGAAGCAGTTGAACGGCAGCTCTTGTTTTTCCCATCTTACTCTTACACAGCCCATTGATTAAGGTTCCATACAGAACATCGTCAAACCGAATCCTTCGTGCAACCATTTCATCGTATATGTATAGTGCATCCAGCATTTTATCATTAACACAGAACCCCTTCATCAGCGTAGTAAAAGTCACAACATTTGGTCGACAACCCCACTTAAGAATCTTACCCATTACAGAGAAAGCAAAATCCATCTGACCCATGTGGCAGAAACAGTTGATTAAGATGTTAAAAGTAACAGTAAACGGCACAACAACCTTATATTCCATTAGGGTATAAAGATCAATAGCTGTGGCACAGTATCTCATCTTCGCAATCGTTCCCAAGATTTTGGTGAATTCTACAATCGATGGCAGGGGATGCAAATCGACCATGCGGTGAAACAAAGCCACAGCATCATCAATACTGTCAAATTTGCAGGTGCTTTGTGATGGAAATGGCTGCGAATGAAGATGTATCCTCCTCACGTATGGCATAAGAAGGCGAGGAAGTTTCAGGAATTGCATACCTTGTTGTATACCATATGTGCTCTACTCCTAACACAACACAATACGCTCACTCTATATTTCTCTATCCTTCCTTGTGTCCTTCCACTAGGTTTATGAACAACAAAGCAGTAGAATTACAAGGGGGAATGAAAACCGCTCCTTTTTCATAAATTCTTTATTTTCTGCATTAAAACACTAAAAAATTGAAGTTAACACTTAACACAAACGAAAGAATATAGAGAGGTATAAAGAACGAGAAACATTTTGACGAACAGATAGAGTGCAGAACTGATAGGTTGGGAAGTTAGTAACGCAGAGGGCATTATATGTTGGTGAAAAACATGCACAGGCACATCTATATTGATTAAACATTGTTATTTAAATAAAGAGGGAGAGTGTTTCATTATATACATGTAATGTAATGAAATGAGACTGAACCATAGCTACGAATTGAAGCAAGTTGAGCGAACATAAAAAAAATAAATATGCAGAGGTGATAAGAGAGTTGGAAGGCTGACCTGAAAGAGAATGAATAAGCGGCGCGTGACTTGTTTGTTTGCTGAAACAATGGGGTGGTGCCGCCAACACGGAAGAACACAGCATCATTTCCCCGTTAGTTATTCTTCTTTTTAAATTTTCCTTCCACCATGTTTTGGAAATATATGTTAGTTCAAATTTAATTTAATACATATTAATGTATGTTTCTCTTTCTATTAATTTTTATACCTCGTGTTATTGTAACAACTCAGATAAATCATTATGAAAATTTTAGAACAAAAACACCATTTTTGTTAGCAATCCAATCCACTCATAACTAATGTATTTGTTTTATATATTTTAAATTTTTATTTAACAAAAAGTTAATTTAAACTAACTTATTATCTCATAAACACATTAGCAACTTAAACGTGATATATTATCACGTCTATTAATTAAGATAATCAAATTTAATTAAAGAATTAAATACATATTCTTTTATGTATTTGATGAGTAATTAAAGGATAATTAAAATATTCAAAAAAATAATATATATATATATATATATAATAAGTTTTTTCTTAAGAATATTTTAAAATCTACAATTATATGTGATAATAACTAAGCACTAAAAAATGTCATAACTGTCTTTTTACTTTACAAGAAGTAAATAGTATAATTAATATTAATAAAAATACGGATACACATACGGGACTGTGTATATGATTCATGTAATCATAATTAAGTCAGTTAAAAACACAGCAAAAAAACTAATGTAATTTTATTTTTCAATATGTTGGATTATTCGTATTTTAAAACAATTGTATTGCAAATTATTTTTAAAGTTTGATGGTTAAGTAATTTCTGAAATGAATTTAAAACACTTAAATTTCATTATGCTTTCATTTTGAGATTTAAGTTATTTTAATAATTTTTTTATCTATAATTTTTTATAAAGAAAAAACTTATAGTGCATTAAGTGAGATTTCTATTTGGAATGTCATGTGTTTACAAAAAACAAATTCTGTGTCTTAGTATAATTGATATAAATATTAAATATATCATAGTTAAAACAAAATTAAATTAAGATAAACAAATATCTAAATACTTTTATTCAAAAGATTTAACATAAGATAGGAGGATGTATAATATCCTGAGATCTGGCGCGGTTGGCGCTGGATTTCGCGCGGTTAGCGCCAGGTCCTTTTGTGAGAAAACTATATTTGAAGTGCGGCGCGATCAGCGCCAAGGTTCACGCGATCAGCGCCAGGCTTACTGGAAGTTGGCGCTGATGGCGCCAGGTCAGCGCTGGGATCGCCAGATGCTCTGGAAGTTGACGCCTGGAGCGCCAAAGTGGCGCCACCAGTTTTCCAGCCCGCGTGGATGGCACCATGGGTGGCGCTGGTGGCGCGGGAAGTGGTCTGGAAAACCCAGTTCCCCTAGTTTTCCACGCGATCAGCGCCAGGTGTGGCGCGGGTGGCGCCACAGCCTCTGGAGGTTGGCGCTGGTGGCACCATGGCCACCGCCATTGTGGCACGGATGACGCCAGAGGTGGCGCGAGTCGCACCAGACCTCTGGTAGGCCACCTATATAAAGGCAAATTGCGATTTTCAGAGAAAAATCACTGTTCCTCTTCTTCAGAGTTTGGCTCTGTGAAGGAAGAAGTGGGTGTGTGTATGGGAGGTACTGTGGCCTGTATTAAGTTAAATACCTTTACAAATTGTTCATAAGGCCAAATGAACGGTGAAAACATGTTAATATATTTGCTTTGGCTAAATTGAACAACCGTTGGATTTTTGGTATTATGAAACCTTGAATTGGGTTGTACAGAGTCTTGAAGAGACTCTGAGGCCTTAATCAGGTTGAGACAGACCCTTGAGGGTCAATGCATGGCCTAGTAGGAACTGGACTAAGATAAACATTAAGTTAGAAGACAGAAACTGATAAAGAAAGAAAGTGTGTTTCCTTTCATATAGAAGCACATATCACTGGTAGAGATCACCATGAGGCTAGGAGAGTTGATTCTGAGCTGAGACCAGGTAAGCTCAGTGTTCTTGGAGATTGTTTCCCTGCTTGTGTTTACTACACCCATCTTGGGTGTTTGTTTGATATATCTTGTATGCTGATGCTTTATGATGATATGGTTTGATGATTTCTACCAATTGAGTGCTAGGTCAACCCTGAGATAGGGTATATGTATATTGGTTAAATTGAGATAGTATATGATATGCTGATTATGATGATGGCTTGAGTACACTAGTATATTATATGCTTGTATGGGTTCTGTTATGAGATGATTGTGATGTGATTGCATGAAATCTACTGGCCAGTAGACTGATGAACTATGGACCCCCTTTGGGAATGTACCCACTCGGTGGATGATCTCCCTTGGGATAATCCATAGGCATCCATGTAAACCCTGAGTAGACGTACCCACTCAGTGGATGATCCTATTCAGGTATTGGGCGGCGAGTCCTGAGTAGACGTACCCACTCGGTGGATGATCCTATTCAGGAACTCAGATGGAAGTCCTGAGAGAACGTACCCACTCGGTGGATGATCTCTCTCAGGCACTGTGTATTGTTTACTTACGCTTGCGTTGGAATGGCCATGTGCATACAAATGGTTTATGTGAGTCGTGAAGACTAATTGTATGATGCCATTTTAATATGGTATGATTTCTGTTATGCTAATATATATATATATATATATATATATATATATTTCTGTATACTGAAAAGTGAACCAGGGGGAGGGAAACCTCGGAGAACCCTGAGTTTACTGGGATGATTATCTCACTCCTGTTTCGGGCTCATGTTGCAGGAGCTGAGATTGAAGTCACTGAGAGATCCCAAGGCAAAAGGCCTAAGCTGGGATAATGTGGTAGAAAGCCCTAGGCTTAAAAGACCGAGCTTGTGGCTCACATATTGTTTATTTTGTCTGTATTTTGATACCTAGGAAAAATTTGTATAGTTTTGAGAATTATGTATCTTATAAATGACAGAAATTCACCATATATGTATATAATGTGTATTTACATCAGATTCAAGCTTCCTTTATTATTTTGTTTTCCATGCTTGCTGCGTTATTATGATATTCTGATAATGTTAATACGTCGGGTGCACACGGGGTGTTACAGGATGTCACATTAAAGGTTATCAACCAAATTATTTAACAAATATTAGTCTTCTACTAAATTGGTGGAAACTTTGTCCTTATAATATGGCAAAAAATAATGAACCCATCTTATGCTAATTTTTTTTATATAAAATTTAGGCATTATTAATAAATATATAAAAATTAAATAAATACTATTCAAAAAAATATTAGAACTTAAAAAAAAAAAATACATGTTCAATTAAGTAGAAAATTAGTACTAAATAAATGTTATATTAATATAAGATTATTTTTCTTTATTTGAGATATAAGTAATAAAATAAGATATTTTTAGTTTATTTAAATTATTGTCTTTTTTATTGTTATTCATTTAAAAAAAATGTTTGAATATATTAAGGCTAGAATATATATATATATATATATATATATATATATATGTGTGTGTATGTATGTATGTATGTATATTGAGAAAGGGAGAATCAGAAGACTAGTTTTCAATTTACTGTGATTCAAACTCATGTTTAATGCAATAAAATGCCATGTTTCTGTCCATTTCTTTCTTTCTTTGTGTTTTCTTCTAAGTTTTCTTTACCTTATACAAAGAGTGAAATCATATCGATTCTGCCTGAAGATCAAATAAACTAAGGAGCCTTCGTTATTTTACAGCTCGATCAAGAACGATGTCTATTCCAAGTATTCTACTCCTCAATTCATAAAAGGTTATTTCTATTCGTGAACAATTAAAAAAAAAAAACTGCACTTTTTATCGAAAAAAGGCAAAACTAAATTATATTAATGAATAGATTGACAGTGTCCTATAATTGCACGATATATTCAAAGACTTTTAGCGCATCAATCTCCCATATAAGTTATAACCTTTCTCCTTCGTTGTCGCATTCCTATTAACTTCTTCACATAAGTCATTCTTTGCCGACCCTGGAACTCCCAATAATACTTTACACATTCTGCCTTTTCAGAAAACTTTTTAAAGCCAAGTCAAGTTCTTTTTGAAGGATCAAACTGTGAATAATCTAATTTTAAATATTTTATTATTCATGTTACCTTCAAGTTATATAAATAGGTAAATAATAAATAAATAACTCTTGCATTTTAATTAAATAAAATTTAACTTTCAAATTAAAATACATAAAATATATTACAAATTAAAACTAATAATAATAACTTTCAAAATACATAAAAAAAAACACACAAATAACATATGATTAAAATGCAATTCAATCTTCACCACTACTCATCGTTGAAACACCACCAACCTTTGCAGGAGGGCTATGTGTTGGGAACTAATAATTCATTCCACTTTGGTCAAACATTATATAAGGATTATCATATATGACATATTTGGTGAAAAGAAATTAGAGACAGGATATTGGGAAGAATTTCCCATGCTTGGGTTACTTGCATAATTCGAAGATTGAGGAGGAAGTTTAATATTTTGAGCATTTGGGCTTGCCAATTTAGCATCCAATTATAATAAAAAATAGGAGGATATTGATTGGGATTGGGATCTCCCATTTGTGTATATAAAGGAAGGTTTCTAACTAAGAAAAATTTAAGAGAACAAATAGATGCAATTGAAGGATTGTTGTGTGAAAAAATTATCAAAAGTGTTCCAATTTATACTATTCACTTACCGTTATATGCTTCAACGCATACATTCTTCAACGGTAAAAACCAACGATAGAGAAACTGAGTTTGGGTTTCTCTTTTGTCTCCACCCACGTCAGATAGAACCCGACTGTTGAAGCTGCTCTAATTGCATAAGTATTTCCACTATCATCATCAACTTGATTCTCATACCTAGCTCAACTTCTTCCATTGGAAGCTTTTCTTAATTTCATAATTGTTCTTCAAGATGAAACTGAAGAAAAACAAAACCAGCAGCATACATGCCTAAAAGCTACTCCAATAATGGCCACTCAATCAAAGCTACTCAATCATGGGATATTCCTGAGGAATATTGCTCACCAAATGAGCGCATGAGAAAATTGAACCTACATTTATGAAAAGATGAGAGTTAATTCGGATTCTTAATCACTTGTCTCTACTTACATTGATACTTTTTTTTTATTTACTCATGATATTATTACAAAGTATCTACATATAGTGGGTTTTTATTTATTTGTTTAGAGTTTATGATGATGGTATTGGTCAGTATTTTCCAGGTTTTCTAAGATATTCCTAATGAATCTCCTTATACGCTATTGAATTTCATCTTCGGATTCACTTCTGTTTTCTTTCCTCTTTGCAAAAAGGTTAATTTTTTGCCTATTATTTTTTTTTTTACTGCAATTTGTTGCCCATTATATAAACACCAAAGAGAGACAACATTTTTTAGGGTGATAAAGAGAGAGCTTGAATTAAGTTCAGTCATTTCCCCCCATGTTTACTCTTGGTCTTTTATTAATGAGAGGATAAGGTCGGGTATTCTTATACATCAAAAACATAAAGCAAAAATTTATTCTTTGGCTTAGTTGACTTGTGATATATGTATTAAAAAAGTTGACTTGTGATGTTTATTTATTAATATTTAATTAGCATTGAGCATTATACAACACTACTAAGGGTTTTTTTTTGTTTTTTGTTTTTTGTTTTGTTTATCACTGGAAAAAGAAAAGAACACCTAAAGCATATGCAAAAATAAAAGAGAACAACTGCGAAGGATTGTGAATCACGAGTGCATGTTTAGTGGCACCAGTTTTTGCAGCCATTATATTTATGTATTAAAGATATGCTCAAATGGGACGAAGTAACCATGTCATTAATGAAGCCATATTAAATTCTCCATATCTCAAATGCTTTTCCCGTATTGCAGGTAAGTATTTTTCCCAAGAGGTTATTAAGAATAATCCAAGTCCCACATCGGCTAGAGATACTGTCAAGTCAGAGTATAAGTGAAGAATAATCTTCACCCTATAAGCTATCTTTTGGGGTTGAATTAGGTCTAAACCCACAACAGGTCACCCTCCATATTATCCACACACCAAGCCCAAAAGTGCTAGGCGTGAGGGGTGTATTGAGAATAACCCAAGTCCCACATCGACTAGAGATAGTGTCAAGTCAGAGTATATAAGTGAAGAACAATCTTCATCCTATAAACTAACTTTTGGGGGAGGTTCCAGGATTTGAAAATTTGTAGGTGATAGATATATATAAGATTATCATGCTCTTTGAAAGCTTGATCATCTTAATTTTTCACATACTCTTTTTTTTTTATAATTTGTATAATGTATAGATATGCATGTGTATAAAATTTAGATCCTTCGTAATACACCCAAATTATTTTGCAAGTATTTTTTTTCCCTTATCGGCATCCATAAAGAAAAATTCCCAAACTCAAGGCCCAAATAATAAGGCATTCTCCAAAGGCTTCCCTAGATAACGGGAAAAATTGTCATCCCTCCCTCCAAGTGAATGTGATAAGGGACAAAATTTCATACTTCTGTTCCGCTACATGTAGTAGATGGATCTATATTGAAAACTTATGTAAATTGTTTTGCTATATAAATGTCCAAAGGATTTTTTAATCAGAGTACTTAATTAGCATTAGATCTTGAAAATTCATTATCTTTCAAAAAAAATATGGATGAATTGTTAACCGTCATTTGGTAAACAATCTTGTCTTTATTAATGTCATATTGTTATCAATAAGCATTTGATTCTGTTTATTTTTTTAAAAAAAATCAGCAGAGGTAAAATATATTAAATAAAGGGTATAAGGAATACCCAACTCACATATACATGCAGTATCCTTTTTACAAGGTATGTAGACAATTCAATCAAATGAGAAAGAAAAACAACCCTTCATTCTTGGCATTTAACCATGACCAAGATGTGAATTTTATTAGGCCTGACGTTTTCTGCATTTACTACTGTTAGTTTTGTATGAACATAAAGTCCATACTCACCAGGCATTTTTTAGTGTTTTCCTTGTAGATGTTTGCATATTTGATCGTTCCTCTTTCTTTGTCCATTTTGGTTCCCATGGGTTTTTCTTCGGAATTTAGTCTCGTTTTTGTATTGAAAAACAAAATATTGCAATAAAATTTCAAGAGACCAAAATCACAAATTTGAAAAAATAAAAAACCAAATGTACAATTTAACCTTTTATGTTTTATTTTGCCTAGGCACTTTAGTTTTGAACATCTTAATTCTATTTATATTCTGGGCCTTTTTTAATAATCTTTGGAATTAAGCTATACTTCAGAAATGTAAGACAATTTGAATTTTCTATTTTCATTGTCTTATTATCTGATATTTATGCAACAAAAAGTAAAATTAAAATTAAAATAGAAAAAAAAAACTTACTATTTTCTATACATTTTTAAAATAAGTAAAAAAAAATATTGAAAAAATCTTATCAAACTAATCATAAAATACCAAAGTATCTATCTATCTTAGTATCTCAATGGATTGAACAAAATACCTAAGCTGTTGTAAATATTTGAAACACGTCTTCTTCAATTCCTATAGATATATAAAAAAAGACTTTAGACAATGTAATGATTTAAGGGATTAAACATATTTAAGTAGACTATAAATGATAACATCGCCCAATATTTTACAAGACTAATCAGAATATCATCCATCCTTGCACAAGGGGATTGGAAATTTTCTACTATTTCAATTCAACACCTACAATGGCCTTCAGGCAAAAATTTCTACAATTAAGATTGATCCGTAAACTTTGTTTCTAATGCCTAATTTAATCTTAAATTAAATCATTTTTGTGATGACTTGACCACAAAGAGTTAGTAACACTAAACCTGTGATGTGCCTCTCATGTCCATCCAGCCAAAATACTTGCAGGAATCCTAAATTAAGCCTTTAGAACTATAATCATGGATCTACTATGGGAAATATTGCTGCTATGCTTAGGAGCCACTATTGTACATTTGAAGCCATGTAAACGTTGCAATCCATGATTGTGTTTGCTGAATGTACCATTTGATGATGCCTATGCTCCATCTACCATTGCCAAGCCACTTCTACACAATCTAACAATAAAACATAACTCTCTTCACGTTTTCTTTCAAGGCTGGCAATGGCTTGACTCCACCACACTCTCCACCTGCTCTTGTTGCCTTGGAGCCACCACCTGAGGAGCCATTCTCCTGCTGCAGGTCTGGCTCCATATAGAAACGTGCTCGAAAAGCTGCCAAATGTGCATAATACGCTGGAGGAACTGCACATGAATGAAGTCCATTAAGATTTATATTAAGAAACAAATATAAAATATAGAATCGTAAATTAAAATATTTTCCCTTTGTCCCCTTTGAGTTCAATTTTCATACAAAAGAATTTTATACTATCAACTAATTAGAAATAATCTTAGATATGACTTGTGAATATTATTACATAAATCAACAATCTTATCATACATGACAAATTATGATTGGATGATAATATGAAAAACCTTTACATTGTTAATGTATTCTAATTGAATTCTTTTAATTTTAATGAATTCTAATAATTTGCTTAGTAATAACTACAGATGTTCCCTTAGTATTCATGCCTCTGCTTCATCTAGGCTAAAGTATAATCATTAATCATGCTGTAAAACCATTCTAGTTTCTTTTACTAGTGGCAAGGGTAAAAAATAAATACCACATTAATCAAATGGGCTTACCAACAGATACGGAGCGTGTACACCTGGCATATGTATAACAGAGATTGTTTGTCAAAGACTGAATTCCATCTGCTGTGAAGTTGTTTTCATCCCACAGAACATGATAATGAGCTGGACGACTCGTACCCTGCATGATAATAGAAACAAAAACCACAATTGAATCATAAAGGTTTAAATTTATATGGTCAGATAGCTAGAAAATTTCCACTGTCCGAGATCTTGAGCTTCACTCTTAGCTTCTATTCAAACCTTCTCAGATACATCAACATCATCAACAACACCTTTAACCCAAGTTAATTGAGGTCAGTGGTAGATGAAACCAATGATAGATACGAGGAAGTTGAAAAAAAAAAAAGAAAAAAAGGGGAAATAAGACAAAAGAAAGAAAAATAAGATAAAAGAAAAGAAGTGTGATAGAAGGAGGAGAAAAATGAAGAGGAAAAGAACTAAAAAAGGGACCGTCTGAAACATAGAGATAATAACGGGTCATAACGGGTCAAACCTTCTAGGATAATAAAAACAAACAAGTCCATATAATAGGACATACTAATAAGCTAAGCATTGGACCCAAACTTCAGAGGAATAATAATACAGATCCACGTTTTTCTTTTCTTAGGCCAACAAAGAGAGATTAAAGGTTCATTACTTCTAACAAATCTCTTTTAATCATCATATATCATGATTTGAGAAACCAAAACAACAGGATTAAAAAAATTAAGATCCCTCAATACTAATCCCTCCCTGGTGATTTCCAAATATAAGTTGTTCTAAACTACACCTAGCTTTGAGAGCAATCCCTGAAAAATGAACCTATAACAAGACCAGGTGGATGACAAAAAGTTTCTACATAACATCCAACATACAAATGAGGAAAACCAATACATAATCAAACCCTTTAAATATCTTACAGGTACCATCTTTGCTAAAATATCTTGTTTCATGACCAATCATCGTAATCATAAAGCTCAGTATAGAAGAGAGAAAAAATAAAACTATCTTCTACCTGGATGCCAGCATGACTGCAGAGATAAAAATCAAATTCTGTTGGATGACAGATTTTGGAATCAACTACAGTCCCTGAAAACAGATGAAAATTATTTAAAAAGTTAGACCAATTAGACAATCAGTTTTAAACAAAAAAATGACACATTTATTTGTGTACACGAGCAATTCAGGAACCCTCATTGTACCAGGCAATATATTTCCACTCTTATCTGTACTGTTCCTGTCCCTGTGGTTATTTGCAAACAACCGAGTATGGTGCCTTTTTTGTACAACTATGAAAGTTACTGGAGGTTGATAGTTTGGTTCTAAAGAAGCGCATGCCTGCAAATATATATATATATATATATATATATATATATTCTTGTGAGCACATGTGTTATAAATGACCTATTAGAATATTTGATGGGAGAAAGTAATTAATTCTGACCTTCCGAATTGCATCCAACTCATAAAGTAGAACTTGGTAAAATTGCCCTTCACTTACACCATCCCTGTTCAAATTTCTCGTTAACACAAACTAGAATGTTTCGGAAATTAGCAGATATTGATTTGAATGAAACACATCGCCACATATCTGGATAAATTTATACTATATATTTAGCAAGTAGCAACTTCCCTGAAAATACAAAACATAAATGGCTTAAATGCTTTCCAATCCTTGTGATTTGACAGGCTACAATATGACACCATCCCTCAGACATGAAATAGTGCTTTAACTATAATGACTGTTGAAACTAACCTTAACAAACAACTTTCAGATGTAGGAGTAAAGTAGATTTTTCTGACACTTATTCTAACAATTTTATTCTAGACCTTTATTTTTAATCAGGCATGTTGCCACTAGCCACTCAAAACAGAAGTTCAAACCACATATTTTTGTTATGAAATTTACAACATGCTTTGACCTTGCATCATAATTGCACATACATACCTATAAAATATAATCCTTAGAGGCTTCTGTTCGGTTGCCTTTCTAAAGGAAATCAACAAATCTCTGCAAAAAAGGACACAAAAAACAATATTTAGATACAGGAGGAAAATGAAAATTATATTGTGAAAATCCCATCATCTCAAAAATAAAAACAACATTAAGAATTAGAAAATAGGAGGTCATATTTCTTGTATTACCGAACCATACCACCACTGACTAAGCCACGAACAGGGTCGTGCCACATTTTGTACAAATCTTGTATGAGTTCCTGTCTATGAGCTTGAGCACACACCAAACCAGCATATTTTGTCACTTCAGGCCAGTCTTGAGATGCTACTACCTACATATTGAGCAATAGATATCAGCTACCAAAACCCTCAAGAACCACTGCTAAATTAAAAAATCAAGACAAATGGATCATAAGCGTACAGCTGCTATTGAAGGGCTGGAGTCTTCTCCATTTTCAGGATGGGTAACATCTGCTCCAAATATTATAGTTGGTATTTCACTAACCAATGGTATTCTACAGCTTACAGCATCAACCAGAACGGTGTTTCTACCTCCCATCTGCATTAAGAAGAGGTCAAATGATCATTAATTAGTTGTTGGAAACATACCAAAGAAGTCAAATAATTCCAACAATATCCATAGAGCAGAGATGACTACATTGGCCAACATGACAGTGTATTTTAGTAACAGGATAAACTACCAGGAATTTGTCATCATTTTTGTAGGTCAAAACACTCACGGCTATGCTAAAAGCTTAAGCTACTATTGAAGTACAAATATATATATTTTTATTACTTGTCATATCTGCATCAACTACTGAGATGTGGAGCCCATTACTAGGTCCACAAGGTTGGGAGTTTAATCCAACCAACACAATAGGTAGGAAAGACTTGACTTGCCAACAACTTATAACCAGTACACACGATTTTTATGCTCAAAAATGTATCCATGCAATAATGGTGAAGAAAACCAAAAAGGATGGAGAATTGTCAGTCAATTGGAAGAAATTGATAGTAGACTTAAAGGAAATAGCTATTTCATGTCACTGAGATTTGTGAGAAAACAAACCTTGACATTGATTTTCAAAGACAAATTAGCCAAATACTGCTTAGTGATCTTAAAGACATGCTTAGTCAAACAACATTGAGAAATTAAACCAAGGTTGGTTTCACAAATACGCTTGAGATCACCTGAAAACAAAATATAATTATATGAAATTATGAATAATTAGAATTTAAACTCAGAACATAGTTTATATGTCCCGACAATTGAAGTAAATAACAATCACCAATTTATATATCATGTACTTTTATTATAATTGAAGGTGGCATACCATAGAGAGAACCATTGTTGTCGGGCAATATTGCTAACAAAAGCTCCAATTCCTTTCCTTTCGTTTTGTTTGTTGACACATGGTAAACATGCTTCAAAGCTTTCTCCACGTGTTCCGATTTGGCATTGTAGATGGGGATAACAGGCTCTGGATTAAATTCCTGTAACAAAAAAAAATATGAATTTCATGAAAGTTTGTCCACACTTCAAACACTAAAAAACAGAATAGGTGGAAATCTACCATGCCAGATACTTGGCACATTTGGACTAATTCAGTACAAAAAGTGCGAGAAACACTGTCTTGTACGCTTCGTGAAAAATTTATGCATGCCCACCGGCTGACAGTCATCCCATTTATCATTTTCTGTATCATTCAAGTATTAGCCGACAAAATGACCAGTATTAAAAACCATTGCATGAAAACTCTGCACTAAACAGGAATAGCACATACCTAGGAATTTCATAATTTAAATTAAATTGGACCAAAGAGTTTAGCAAAAATAATATTGTTATAAATCACTATTGAAAATATCAGCATTTCCCTTTATTTTTTCAAAAACAAGGAAAAATAGTTTTATTTCACAACTGTTTGAAAAAACAGATCATTGTAATATCAATGTACAATACCTTGTTCATCATATTCCACTGACCAACTTGGGGTAAACAATTCTTTTCTTTCCCACTTTCATGATACTTAAGCTGCAGACAAGTACTACATATCAATGTATAGTGACAGAAAAAGTAATCATACTTTAAGTATCTTAAATCCTTTGGTTTAGAAGCACATTACCCATGGGGCAGGGAGAATTCGTGCTTCTACAGAAGCTAGCTTTTCACTTATTTTAATTCCAAATTCCTTTGCATAAGGATCTTGGTCATAAGCATTGTGCTGAATGGTCTGCATGAAGCAAAATTGAAATGTTCATTTGATGGCCCAACTTTATTGTTTAACTTCCAGAGTATCATGGATATATATAGTTTGTTTGTGAAGACATAAATGATTTAGTAGGTTTTATTTATTTAAGAGATCTCCCCCACATGCTTCGAAGTTTGAAACATGATTTGCAAGTTCCAATTTCTACATAGTTTGAATCATTTTATAGTCATACAAGTTTTATACTATTCTGACTTTCAAGGTGTAAGTGATGTTAGATTTTATCTTAAAACCAATTGGCACTAGGTGAAGTTGTCCAACAAATATATAAGCTACATCCCGAGAATCGAGGCAAGCGATGTGGAACTTCCTAACAAGTGACACATAAGGGCTAGTACATAAATTTTCAAATTAATTTTGGAAGAAATAGTGAAAAATTAACAACATAAAGGTCCTGCACTTCATAATGGCTCTGCAACCAAATATAAGCAACTAGCATGGGTACAATTTTTCCATCTTTTTTATTAATTATGAGGGCAATAATGAATGCAAGCTTATTTTACATTCAGAAAAGCAAATAGTCATAAATTTAGTGTTGCAGAGAGAACTTTTAAATGTAAAGCTGTTTCGAATAAATATTAATCAGTTAAAAACTGGCAAAATACCTGCAAAATGTCATTTTCTCGATCGCGAGGTCTTTGACAAGTAACTTTCAGGAGAGCAGTGATTTGCTTCTCATTCAACCTTTTCGTATATCGTTGTCCCTCAACAATTTTGCAGGCCTGAGTAACCAAAAGCATGTAAGAAAAATCAAATAATTACAAGAAAGAAAAGCACCTATGTCAATTACCAGGAATATTCCGTACCTCCATAGGTAAATAATTTGCTTTCTTTTGATTTCCTACTTGAAGGCAAGGAAGGTGAGTATATTTTATTGTGAAACCATACATCTCTTGGAAGTATTCAACTACGGACTTCATAGTTGAATTCTCATCGACGGGAAACCTAAAGAGATACCATCCTTGTCATCAAGAAAACTTGTGGAAAATAATTGGAATTTCTTTGAACTTAGTGTAGAACAAGAGTTACTATATATATTAAGATTAAAATATTATAAAATCCAAACTATTACTTACACAAGTTCTCTGGTTGGTTGAGAAGTCAAACCAGAAACTCGATACTTTCTTCTAACACTACCTCTGTGGGTTACTTCAACTTTAACACCTCTAAGGGCTTTCTTAATCTGTTAGTCATCTTAAAGTAGCTCTGTAAGTTTTACTGTATTAAGACCATACAAAAATTTAACTCAGCAAGCTTTGTTAATGTAAGTACTTTAATGCGATCAGCGTCAGACAATTGCCTCGACAGGATATCTTTTCCTAATAGCTGGTCAACATATTCCACAACTGGAAGAGGTTCAATGAACGCAGCAGAAGCCATATCTATGAAATGCAAGAGTAAAAACAGAAATTAAAGTTAAAAACTGTACTCCTATCAGCAAATGATATGTATGGTGAGTAATATACCAATATTGAGGGAAAGACCCATCTGAGTAGGCCTTATGCTTTGGTAAAATCCACACCACGATTCCAAACGCTCTCCAAGCCATTGTGGTGTTCTAATATCAGGTGAAAAGAAGGACCTCCCAATTGGGCAAAACCTTTAGAAAATGTAGCTATGTGAGAAGAAGAAAAAACTTCAAGTTTCACATTTTCTTTCAATTATTTTGCAAAACTACCTCTTAGATGATAACTCTCTTAATACAATGTCAAGAATTTGGAGTGTCTCTTGTGGCGAATCAGCACGTTTACCAGCAAGAAACTGGCCCAAGTGATGCAAATTTGCCCTGGCAACAAACTTGATCACCACTCTATATTCTCTTTCCCTTCTGAAAATGGTGCAAGTGTCAGTTGGAAAATGCTTAGAGATACACACACTCACACACACACACACACACACACACATACATACATACATAAAGTCCATCATGTTTATGTTTTGAAGCCAAATAGAAGTATGGAATTACTATGCAATACTAAATCTTACTTGGAGCCATTAACTCCATCCTCATCATCCACAACCTTTATCTTAAACTCTCTCCATGAAAAGGGAAGTGGCCCTGCAGTGTACAGACTTTTTCTGCCATCATATGCTGGAAGCCTCATCCCAAGGTCAGACTCTTGATACAGCCTCACAAGTTCTGCTATAATGGACCTGTTCACTGCTTTGGAAGACACTTCAGGGGTAATACTGACCTACAAAACACGGCAAAGGCAACAAACAATAAGAACAAAACTTCAGGCCAAAATTATAAGGAGTCATAAATGTTACTACTAGGAAAAAAGGACAGCAAAAACAGATCCTTCTGCAATTGAACAGCACATAAAAGAACATAAACACTTCCTTAAAGGGCTACAGTAGTTGTGTGACTCACTCACAATAAGTCACATAACCCCAACTTAATTTTTCCTTGCACAAGACTACAGTAGTGTGATAAAGACCAAGCAAGCAAAACGAGCCTTACATCATACTGGTTCAAGTCCTTGTCTGGTAACTCTGCAAAGAAGTGATTAGCCTTCACAATGCACTTTGTTCCAACTTGTCCATAGCCAGGTCTAGGAGCAAAGCTCAAAGACTTGCTTGAAGTAGGGTAACTCATCTCTTTTTCACCACACATGGTGCTTCCATTTTCCACACCACTTGTAATAGGTCTCATCAAAACATCTCCTTGATCAGATTTTCTTCCTCCACCTCTGCTCCTTCTTTTCCCCTTGTTCCTTGCATGAGGTGAAGTTTGGTTGTGGGGTAGTTCCTGTTGTGGCAGTGGTGGTGGTGGTGGACCTTTGCCATTTTGAACAGCTCTAGGATCCTTCTTAGCTCCATTCATGGGGTTCTGAAAATGGGGTTTGATCACAAGGTGCTGTTCTGAGCTCTCCCTCATCTGTCTCACTGGCATGTTCACCTTTTATGATGAGTGCTGGCCAATGAATACACACAGAAGAATAAGCACACTTTGTCAAAGAGAGGACCAGTTTTTGACGTTTAGTTTTTGCTTATAACAGCAAAACAATGCCAATTGCTTCAGCCAGGAACAAACAAACAAAGATGGAAATCTAATGAGTAGTAATTGCTGTAAAGTAAGAACCCAAAAAGTAAGACTTAATTATTATAGGCTGTGTTCTCAATGGACTAATGCATAAAGTAACATATTGGTAATGGTATGATGTGAAAACTGTATGGTACAGGCATTGTTGAAGGATACAAAATAATCCAACAAGACACCCTTGTTTCAGCAAGCAAACCCAAAAATGGTGAGGTGGTAGTGGTAGAGCCATAGGGCAAAAGTAAGACAAAAAAAAAAACAATTTTTGACAACATTTTCCTCTGCCCTTTTGCTTCACACGAAATATTACAAACACAAAAGTAGCAAAAAAAAAAAAAAAAAAACCATTAGTATTGTGCAGTGAACAGACTAATTACTGTGTAAGGAAGAGAAAAACTGTTAATAAAATGCAATTAGGCATATAAATTAAAATCCCAGAAAATGGAAATACCCAAAAGACAAAACCAACTCCTTAGGCCTGTCTCCTCCTACCAAAAACTGAAAATCTCATCTAAAAAACCAACAAATACAACACACTTGAAAAAAAAAACATTAAAATAAAAAATTGACTGTGAAGCCAAGCCAGGTTTGAAGCAAACCTGTGAGTACTGCCTTAGAGAAGAGAATAAAACAACCAGAAGAAAACAAAAATCAAAAACATTTCATCCTAAGTGAAGGGGAATAAACATTGAAAAGGGTAGAAAATCACTGTCTAGAAGATTTGTAGACAGAGAAGAAAAAGAAAACATATAACAAATAAATGCAATGCAAAGGCTACATAGCAAAAATGCTGCTTTCTCTAATAAATGCCTTGAAGTGTAAACAAAGTCAAAAACAGAAAATGAAAACCCACCAACCGACCAAACCATGAGAATGGAAAATGAAGAAAAGAACAAAACTTGAACTAACTCACTCGCTCACCCTCTTTCTCTTGGTTAACAAATAAGTGAGAAGTGAAAGACTTTGGTTTTGGAGGATTCAGAATTTGGAAAGAGGAAGAAGGGAAGAGAAGATAAAGGGGAGAAGAAGATGATGATGATGGTAGTGATGGTGAGATGAATCTTATACACGCATGCAAAAGAGCTTTTGGTGTTTTTCTTTATCACGTGTAAAACAGCTTGTTTTTGTTTTCTCTCTCTTACATTACACACCCGTGTTCTAGTTGCAGCAGCAGCTTAGAGAGAGAGAGTTTAATAAAAAAAAAATTGGTGAAAGTTGGAGAGAGAGAGAGAGAGAGAGAGAGAGAGAGAGAGAGAGAGAAGGGTAATGAATGAGTCCAAAAGAGGTACGGAGGATTATAAAAGCAATCATACAAGGAAGAAGAATAATTCGAACTTGCAGTACTCTCTCTTGCAGGCTTCTGCTATGTTATGTATTGTATGCTCTCTCTCTTGCAACAAGACTATGTTTTATTTTATGCTAACGAGTGTTGTTAGGAATTTAGGATGAAATAAAACAATAAAAGTTTTTATTAAAAGTGTATTAACTCATTTTATGATATTCAATGCAACTCTAATAATAATAATAAATTGTATTTATCAATAAACAATGTTCAAATAAAACTATTGTGAAAAGTGAAATTTACAATTTTGTTGGAAACATAATTAATACTCATTTTTTTCACATATATATATATATATATATATATACACCTCAATTATCCAAGCCATCAAATTTTTAAAAAATGGTTAATTTAATTAGTTATAACAATAAATTCATCTTAAATTTATAATTTTATTATTATTATTTTTATCATTAATATTTTTTTTCTAATTATTTATCAATGCATTATATTTATTCTTTTAGTAACCGGTGTTTATCATCTTAAAATAATTAATATAAAAAATATTATAGATTGAATATTATTAAAAATTATTATTTTAAATTTGAGACTTATAAATAAAAATCGAAAGATTACTAAACGTTGTTGACATTTATTTCAATGGAAATTGGAACCTGGATTATATCTTGGGGGCATTTGATTTGTGGGTAAATATTTTAGTCTCAGGAATATAAAAGGGAAAAATAATCTCGCATTTGTTAGAAGTAATAAATTAATTAATCACAAGTATATTTTTATTTGGATAATCAATAATCTCATCTTCTGTTAATATTTAATCTCAATAAAAAAGGTAGAAAATATTTATTCTCATGGAATAAAAATCTCTTTTGTAAGTAAAGATATATGTATACTTTGTTTTTACTCACTATGGCACTATCGCACTTTCCCTATTAATGATTTATTCATTTACCTTTTCTAAATTTTGTCATTCTCAAAATTTTTGTTTGTGTCAACTTTTATTTATCATCAATCTCATAAATTTTAAAGAAATAGTGAGAGAAATTTTGTTATAAAAATGTTAGATATATAACATCTTTTGTTGTCATTTGAATATAGTTTGTTTGTCATTTGTTGATCTTATAATAAAGTTATGTATTTTATGACAAAATAACATTTTTAACTTAATGATAAGAATATTTTAGTAATTATAATATATATTCTAGGGAAAAATAATTTTTTCAAACATATATATTGTCTTTTTTTAAAAAAAATTAAATATATATTAATTATTTCTAAAAATATAAAATATATTTTAAACTAATTTTATAATTAATCAAACATTTTTATTAAATATCCAAAAATAACATTCTCTTATTTTATTCTCATAAATAATATTTCTCAGATTAAAAAATTATCCGTAAAACAAATTTCCCATGAAAGAAAATAACTCATTATGTTAGATCAATTCCTATTATTTTCTAAAAGTATAAACTTGATGTGTGTTTGAATGCAAATGAGATCGATTCATGACCTGACAATCATAGTATCACCGTGAAAAAAAGTATAAAAAAACTATTCGTTGTTGTAGTTTTTAAATGGAGTTTTTAACATGTCACCACCTAAAACATGTCAGATACATTTTTACAGGTATTGTTCATGTTATTTTCTGGATAATTTACATAATACTTTAATATAACTTTTTACTATGCAAATTATTGAATTAAAACTCCAAATTCATTTAAAAAATAAATCGGACAATGCTTAAGAAATTGGATTTAAATTTTCTATTTTATAAAACTCAAATTCGAAAACATTAAGGTAGAAGAGTAGAAGTGTGGAACATTGAACAATTTCATAATAATAGGTTCAAGCGGTGGGTGATTTTCTCTCTCTTGCTCTCACAATTTTCACAGTAAAAATTTTCCCTCGTCCCAATAATCTTTACTTTGTGAAGTGTTCACTGCCCATCATCCACTTACGGTTTGCTTGGGTAAGCCTCGTAACGATCGATTTTTTTAATGTCACTTTTTTTTTTTTATTTGGAGTTTTGTGTTATGATTCAGTGCTTCTCGGCTCACGGCATTCTCTTGTGGGCCAGGGGGTTCAAATCATTAGATTCATGACAATGGGGTGGGATCTCGATCATGATTCTTGACTTTGTTGGGTGGCTTTGGCTAATGCTAATGATTGGATTATGGGGTTTGAGGTGGCTATGAAAGGAGTGATTGTCTATGATGATATCATGGACTTGGACCATAGTGGGGTGCCACCAGAAATGATATCCATGGTGGGAAATGAATTAGGTTTTGGAAGGTCGCATATTGGAAAACTGGTTCTAGATCATTACTTGTTGACCCGAGGACCACACATCACACTTTTGTATTGCAACGGACCACACCTATATCATGGCTATCATTTTTCACATACATATATTCTATTCTAAGTTTTAAATGTGTGTTTGGTATCAAGTTAAAGAATCAAAATCACATCAAGTAATACTTATCTCTTGTTTGGTTGTCCAGAAATATGTTGGAAAAGAACGAAAGAAACACATTTTGCATTTTTTGTTGTACAGAAAAACCCTCAGTTTTTTTCTAGAAAATGTTTGGATGAGAAGAAATTTGCATTTTTTACTTCATTGCCCTCTCGTCTCATTTCAGAAGAGAAAGATCTGCGACATGGCTTGAAGGGCTCTTCACCAGCTAGCGCACATGGCATTGTGGCGGTGGATGATATAGTTTTTATTATTTTCAGCAAACATAGGACTTGTGGTCATTGAATAGTTCCTCCACAAGTAACGAATCATCGACGAAATGCAACTCGACATGGATATGGAAATAGCGGAGCTCCAACACAACACCGATGACGAAAAGTAAACGTCAGTGGAGGAGCCAATTAAGACGTCACACCATATTCAACGCATGTGTGCTTCTGCTTGTCATCCCCATATGCACCTTGAGCTCCTTCCTCATTTCCACTTTCAGCAAAAGAAAAAATGTTTACCATATTTACTAACTCAACCTTGGTTGGCCTTCCAAACTCACATTTTGTCTAATAAGCACCCAAATTGGGTGAGCTAGCAAGCCATATATGCTTTGTTAAATGAAAATAGCTTTTCTTTCACTATGTCAAGAGTTACAATTTCAACACCTTTTTATGACTTTGCCAATGTTTGGGTATCCATTGGTTGAGCATCAATGCCTATTCTCTAAAACAACTCTTTCATAAGACATACTTTTAGAGTTATCTAAATGGTTTTCTAAACATGCTATCTTTGGTCCACTTAGATATCCATTTCAAAGGCATGTACAATTAAATTACAGATACAATGTTGTTTTTATAGCTTCAAACTTATTATACCTTGTACATTTTAGATTTATGGGTGAGTTAAAGTGAATAATAAAGAATATCATAATGGAAGGAGCAATATATGCATCGTATTTGCATTGTGCAACAACACATGGTGTGCAAAGATTCTGAAGGAAGAACCATAGCTATAGGTACTCGCATTTGGCCCAAGATGGCTGAGGTGATGTGTTTAAGGTGGGCCATCCAGTGTGCCTCTGAGCTGAGACTAGAGAATTTTGTCATGGAAACGGATTGCATTCAGCTACAGGCCAGGGACCTATTTTGATGATATTCTTGTGGAATGTAAATCCATGTGCAGGGAAGTACGTACATAACTTGGATCTTTTATTTATTAAGAGGCATGCTAACCGGGAAGTACATAAACTTGAGTTATAAACTAAACTCATTACATACACAAATTGAACTTCAGCGACATATAATTTGACTTGGTTCATGGACATATAAATATATATACGCATCCTCTCTCTCTTTGTCTAGAGAGAAAATGAAGTTTTACATTTTTAAACTTATCATTATTTTTTAATTGGTTTCATATAATTTTTAATTTAAAAATGAATCGAGTTAATGAACTAAATTGAGTTGTTTCTGAACTTGAATCAAGTTTGAGCTGAGAAAGAAAATTATATCAAATTTAAGTCTAATTAACTATTATCAAGCCGAATCAAACATTATTTTGTTGGACTCGACTCATTTTTAATCTTATTTTTGAAGAAAAAAACAGTACACTAAATGTCTAAATTTTAAAATAAAAGATTAAAATTACATATTAAATATTATAAAAAGATAAAAATTACATTTTAGCGGAAGTCATATAAGCTTAACAAAGGCAAATGACTAATTGACATTTTATGGGTCAAATATTGTTTGGCTCGGATGCAGCTGCACAATATAATCATTTGAAAGTGAGATGTTCTAATTATTTAATTATAAGCTGCTTTTAGTAAACATGATAATTAAGGTATTTGATTTTTTGGTGAGATTTGAAAGTATTTTCCCAAGTTTTAATTTTTCGAGATGATTATATGACTATTTTTCTATCTGAGATTTCATCACACTTAAATTTAATTATAAAATATACTTTGATTAATAAGAAAATAAAACAAGAATCAATAATTTACAGTACCAAAATTGGGCACCATATGTCCTTTTATGAGAGTTTCAGAATTTCTGTGGACGCGGCCGTCACCGAATATATAGTCATATACACTGTCTTTGAAATATGCAGCATCTCTGCCGGTAAATTATTTATAAAGAAAAACACTGTGGGTTTGATTATTTCTCAATTAGTCATCCCCCCACATCTTGAAATCACTAATTAATTTACGTATCTTTTCCTTTTTTTAATGATACTTATTTTTACCTTATGCCACTAATTTTTTGTCATTTCAATTTGTTATCATCAAATGTTTGAAAACCCGAAAGAGAGTGGAAGAAAAAGGCAAATAAATAAATATATTTTTTTAGAGAAAGCAATTATCGAATATTTTTTTTTCACGGTCATGAGCAATCACAATTCACAAGATCAAGCTTAAGTACACCAGATTGTATCTTTGACCAGTGATTTTGGTTCTTGAGGCCACTAAACATAAGTGAGGGACCACTCATTACAATTTACAATCCCAAACTCTAATATGCATGTGTCTTCAGAGGAAAAAAAATGGAAAAGAAACAAAGTAAGAACCGATATAATAATAGATATTAACTACAAGATTTTGAAAACTGTTTGTGAGGAACATAATTGTCCTATAACCCAACATAATGATGTTGTGATGGTATTTTTAGATGGTTTCGGTTGCATGCTCACATGATTCCCCAATACATTTAATTCACCAAATCATTACTTTCCACAGAAGGGGAGCCAGAGAGAGAAATTTGATTTTCTTAGCAGGCATGGCCTTGTTTTGTTCTGGCATAGATATGTGGTTATATATTATTAATTGGCCCATTTTTAATATCACATTAAAAATGTAGTTGATTAGGTCATTAGGGATAAATATGAAGATGATGGGTGATTTGCCAGGCTTGTTGGTTACTTGGACCTTGTTTTTGTAAGTCATGAAACAAAATAATGTATGTGAGTTTTTTGTTTGGTAAGTACGTGACAAAATACTGTAGGTGAGAATTTTTTTTATGAGCAAATATAAGTAGTATGAGTACGTGTTTATAATGCATAAATACTTTAAAATTAATGATATACTCATATATCATATCCATTAATATGGTATAATAGAATTAATAAACAATCTTATTTTTTAAATAGATAATTACGAATTTTATCTTTAAGTCTTGTATATAATCATATGGAATAATATGATGATATCCATATCAAATATCGATACACATACCGTATACATGGTGTATTCGGAGACATCGACTATATTGCCCCAAAAAAAATATTATTTACCTGAATGTCACGCTAACAGTATATTTTATCAGAGTGACACACGTCCTATTTCGTTGGGGAGTCCATCGAATTACGTGACAATGGAAAAAAAATCTCAAAAACTTCAAACGGTCATAACTTTTGATAGAAATGTTGGATGGAAGTGTACGATATGTCAAAATGCTCAAAATTCAGAGGGGAAGCCCTGGGCAAATTCCACAGAGGATTTGGTCCACTATTTTTTTCCATTAAACGCCTCTTAGTGTCTCAAAATTAGGATTTAAGATTCAAACATTCAAAAATTCAATTGTTTTTCTATTTTTTAATTATTTAATTAGTCAGTTTAATGCTATTTTTTATTTTTTAATTACTTATCTTAATTTCGAGCGTTTTGACATATCGTACGCTTCCATCGGATATTTCTATCAAAAATTAGACCATTTGAAGGATATATCGTACTCTTAAATCCTAATTTTGAGACACTTAGACACGTTTATTGGAAAAAAAAATAGTGGACCAAATCCCATCTGAGATTTGCCCAAGGCTTCCCTGCTGAATTTCGAGCGTTTTGACATATCGTACACCTCCATCGGACATTTCTATCAAAAGTTATGACCGTTTAAAGTTTTGAGATTTTTTTTACATAATTCGCTGGGCTCCCCAGCGAAATACTCCCTGTCTATCACGTGCCCACGTAATTTGCTGAGCTCCCCAGCGAAATACTCTCTGTATGTCACGTGTACATCACGTATTTCACTAGACTGACAAGTAAAATAGGAAGTATGACACTCTAGTAAAATGTACTGTTGGCGTGACATTCAGGTAAATAATATTTTTGTTTGGAGGTCGATGTCTCGGTTCGTATCATTAGTGGTCCGTGCAAAACATGGATGGGTGTGGACAAAACTGGGGCATGTATGAGAGCGATGATACTTGGCATAGTGATGGGAATTCCCAAGCAACGCAAAGCAAAGTGCTTTGTGGTGGGCTCATACTACTACTACACGTCCCAATCGGAATGTATAAAAATTGTACTACATTTTGCACTGCCCCATTCCATTGTATTGCAGCCTATGATTCCACCCATTTAAATGTTGGGTGCTTTTAGGGTTCTCTGCCCGATTAAAGGATATAATAGTGGGCACTATGTAGCTTGTACACTTACCATGACCCACCCACTCAGCCCTTAAACTTTCATATAAATATATGGACCTAACCTATGCTTCTGTACATTTTTCCCCTCATGCCAAAGGCACACACATCGCTTGCTTTTTATGGCTAAACCACAACCTATACTACTCATTTACTTCCCCTAGGGTGACAACAAGTGATAATAATTCTTAAACTACGTTTAGTATGAAAGTTCAGTGCAGGTTTAAAGGCATCATTTGGTATGCCAAAAGGTATCTTCAAAGCAAGCTTAAAGGGATTGTTTAGATGGAAATATTTTAGTATAACTTTATTCAATGATGCCCACACTCATATCCATATGATCTATTTTTGATAAAACAAATCTATTATTTAATAATGTGTGATCCTGTCCCAGCAATGAATATAAGTGTCATTCTATTAAAGCAAATTACGGCCCAAGAAAATATAAATACATATAACACCCACTCAAAGTGTCATTCACCAAAACAAGTGTGAAATTATCCTGAAAACAGCAGCCAGATTAGTTCAACAGAGAGTTGATGATCTTGTTTTATTGAAGGGGACATGAGAGGGGATTTCACTTTTATACTTTTTAGCAAGGAAAATAAAAATTTCTACTCCATAGAATTATTATAGAACTCAAAGTCACCATATCTTGTATTTATGTGAGTATTTTTTTTAATCTTTAGGATATACAGCTTGTGGGAGCTATTCATTCATAAGAACACTTAAATTGTAAAAAATAATTAATAACAACTCTTTGGATCAAAATCAAATTTAAATAATAGATAGTTACAGATTAAAACTCAATTATAAGTCTCTTCCATGGGATCATCAGTGCTGTTACCTACCATTGTTGCTATCATGCATCATCGGCAATGGGGTTGGCAACGGTGGCTGATTTTTAATTTTGATAAAAAAAAAAAAAAGTTATTATGGTGTATTCTCATTTTTCGTAATAACCACTTAACTACAAATACACGTCATGTTATATTTTATTAAGTTTTCAAATAATATTATTTCAAGAATCAAAGGACGTTTTCTAATATATATATTCAATCTGTTTGTTGGGTTTGGTTTTAATATATTTAAAATAAATTTTTATTTATAAAGAGGTTAAACCTGACACATGACCTCATTCGCCTATTTTCCACGTTGGGTATCTCTGGACTTGCGGTACTTTGTTTTGTCTTCATTGTTGAATACTAACAAGTAACAAGTACGACCACTTAATGGAAACTGCATTTCTACTATCATTTCTCAAGACAAATCCCTAAATATTTATAAACTGCTATTCCTTTTTGTAATACGGTTACATGCTTTTTCTAGCTAAATTCTAAATTATGAACCAAAAAGTTATAAAATATTTTTAGCCGGGTTAAGATTTTCATCATTTGCTTTATTACTATAGTTTTAAAAAATTAAATTAAATAAAAATGCGCCACCCACATAATAGTAAATATCATTTTCTTTTTCAAAAACATGCTAACAGAAGAAATAGAGAGAAAAAAAATGAAAAACATTTTTCTTCATGGTTTCATAGTCACATTATCCCATTTCAAATATCATTACTAAAAATTAACATTGAATTTCAAATAACTTGTTTACTGTGAATTTTAAAATCACAACATAATTATAATTCAATCTTGAGACAAATTAACAATAAATAAAACTCAAAATATATTTATCTTAATTTTTTTAATTTATATGTATTTTCTATTTAAAAACAATCTCATTCAAGTCAGATAAAAAAATTATAAATAATTTTTTAAAATATTTATAATTGTATATCCAAGATTTAAACTAAAAATAAAATATTTAATTAAGTTATAACACCCTCTCGTGATAAGTTCATTCATCTTCTATATTTGTTATAAACCCATTCCCGGTTGTGGCATGTGGCCTGCGGTAACCAGTTAACTACTGTTTTTAGCATTTAATTAATGCCATATATGGCATTACATCATTTACATGCCCACAACTCTACAAGTACATTTTCTAAGTCTCATTTTTATACATTTTCTACACTCAATGGACGTGGTTATCTATCGTTAGTTAGATTAGTCTTTGTCACCTGAATCTTCCATCACGTACGTTTGAGGTTTCTAAATTACACAAAAATGTCCAATAAATATGCGTTGGATAAATTATTGTTTGTAATTTTAGAAGTTGATGTTAGTAAGAAAACACAGTATTTGAAGAATTTTTTAAAATTATTTTCACCATTATTTTATCGAATTAAATAGTACATAGAGCCAAAAAAAACACAGTTATAATTATACCCTCACCACTATATATACTGTATCTGCAAATTAAAATTGATAAAATGAGTATTTCAGTACTCATCTCATCTACTTCATATTCCACTTACTCATAGACACATAATTACTTAAAAGAGTAACTCTTAACTCTTCATAGAGTTATTCCACTCAATAAGTTGTGGTATATTTTAAATTTCAATGATCCTTCCATTGAATATTTTCATATTATCTTAACATACTTTCACCAAATTTTAGATAAGTTGAATATTTGTTAGGCATCATAGATGTATTAACCTTATTCATGTTTTCTGATCAATTTTTTTTTTTGGGCATTCTGATCAATTTTTTTAAACACATTCAGAAAATGAGAAGTGTATTAATTTGGTCGAGTGGAATAGAATATTCATTTTAATGTCCTGCAATACTAACTTCCGTTTTCATGAGGGGTTATGGTTAAAGGAATAATATAATACTAATGCTTATGAAATTCTCCCCATGATGAAGCATGGTTGCCATCATAGTGATACTCCTAACTCCTAAATAACCACATATGCACAGCATTTATGTTCTTCCATGTTAGTAATTAATTAAGATCTTTATTCTTAAATTATTACATTACTATAAAAGAAGCTAATTATTTTAATGTCTTGGGTTTGTGTTGCGTAAGGAAATGCAGGCGTCGATAGCGTTCCATGATGGGTCTTTGATACAGTATTTGTTTTCTCTGTTGACTATCATTGCGTTAATAATTATTGTACAACATTTTGTGGCCTTATGCAATTTAATTTTGGCTTGTAATTGAACCTTGATGTCATTGCCACGTTATTACAATTTACAATGTGAAATAAAGTGGTGTGACCTACGCATATGTAGCTTAAAAATAGTCATCACGGAAGAGTACGTTGGGTTAATGATTTCTTAATGAAACATGAAAAATGATACTTTTACAAATTTCCCAAACATTTCCGTTCTTCTGTATGCTGTATTAGACAACATTTGAGTTTGTTTCATCGTACATTTAGGCACGTATTTTTCGAAATTGAGGAATTTTAAGAAAAATCATATTAATTTTGGGGTGAGTGAGCTATGTTTATTTTATTTTGTGTGAAGATAAACTAAAAAAAATAAAAATTCAGAGACTAAAAAAAAGTAAATTTGGAGAAAAAAAAACAAAAATAACCTAAATTTGTAAGATAAAACATATTTAAGGTAAATTTTATTTATAGACATACATTTGTAATACGTTTTCAAATACACTATTAATCTTTGACAACATCCTTATCTAAGAAATGAGTAATGATTAAATATAAAATAATAACATGAAAGTAAATCAAGAAAATAAAAATGGAATCAAATCATAAGTTCAGAAAGAAAATTTAGGACTGTGTTCAACTTTTTGACTGCTCCTTGCAATTATGTTGAGTACAACATATATCAACTTTGTCATTAGCAATTAATTGTGACTTTTCTTTCTTGCTTTTTGTCTATAAACTTTTCACCTTGAGTCAATTCAAAAAAATCATATTAATTTACACTTTGTTTAGAAAAGAAAATTGTAGAGAAATAGTATGATGGAATGATATAAAAGTTGTATTTGGCCAATTTCATATCTTTTTCCTTATTTAAAATAAGCTTCTTTATTTTTCTAAGAGCTTTTTTTATATATATAAAAGATGTATTTGGCCAAATTTATACTTATATATATATAGAATGTAAATTTTCTGCATTTGCCTTCCAAATTTGAGCCAACTACAGACTTTGCAGCTTAGATATCAGCCATTATCCATTCAAACAACAAAATGCCCAGGAATCTCAAAACTAACAAATATTTTCACTCAAACTGCACATTTAGTTTATCCCAAAATATACTATGTTACCAAATACCTGGATTAAGTAACACATAGGTAACTTAACCAGTAGTTTTGAGTTTGAGTTTTAAATATGCTACTTCATTAAATATTCAGTAAAATTTTGTTACTCATAATGTTTTTATTTGGCTTAAGCAGTGTTATATCCTGTAGTCTGTAGAGGATACCTGTGACCCTATACCAAAAAAATCGAACATGCTATAACTTTTTTTTCTATCATCTAGTTTACTTATTAGTAAATGATTTATTATTTATGTCGTTATCATCTACTAATCCCCGAGCCCAAGCCCCACCTATTCACTTTTTTTCTAGAAAAAAAAAAAAAAAAGGACACAAAGTGAGTACTGTGTAAAAGATATAGATTTGTCTTTTAGGTGTTTGATTTGAAACCCCACAACTGTCCTAAAGTCCATGGGCCTATTAATCTTTTTGCATGGGCCATACAATCCATGTTCCGTACAGTAACTTGGGTTAGTGAGTACTGAGTACCCCCAGAGACCAAAAATACAGAGTTTCTGCAATGTTACCAAACACAGACAAAAAAAAAAAATTGTAATGATGGCAAGCTTACTAAATTTTTTAGCCAATGTGGGTGCTGCATATAACAAATTATAAACAGTACACTAAAAACAATTGAATGGTCAAACAAAAGAATTGATGAGAACATTCATATATTAAGAATAAAAGAATGAGAACATCACCAAGTGAATTTCCCATATATGTTGTTAATAACGATACTTTAAATTTACTAGTTTGGTTACAAAAACAATCATGAAGATGAGGTTTATGATTAAATAAAAGTTAAAAAAAAAGTATTGTGACATCATTTTCATTGAAAGTGTGCACCAAACTTTTGCAATTGCTTTAGTTTCCACTTTAATGTGCCTTTATTGGAGCTGACAAAAGGTTTGAGGTGCTCATGGGCCTATGAGCTGCAAAGCCGAGGCTGCTGGATTCCATGTGTGTCTCCAATATGATTTTTTTGCTTTATTATGCCTGGAACTGTGCTTTGCACATATACAAGCCCAACATTATACGCTGAATCAAGACTTTCCCGTATTTTTTTATTAAAAAAATTGATGTAGAATTTCCTATATTCATTGTTCCTGTGATATGATTATATTCAAAGTGTATCATGGGATTTCTTAGTTTATCTTGCAAGAACCCAAAGTGAAAAATGAGTAATTACTTTAGGGACAATTACATGTATCGACAATGAAATAAACAATGTGTACTAGATCCCCAAATCAGCCGGCATTGTAGGGGATAAATTACTGTTAACTACTTTAAAGAATAATAATATGTGGAAAGAATACACCAGTTTATACACTTTATTAACACATTATTTCTTTTTATATGTTTTTTCCTATTATATCAATATCATCTATAATACTTATATTTTTCTGCTCCTCTCATAAGTGTTAAATAGAGTCATGAACGTTTAAGAGTATTCTTGTAATTTGAACTAGAGGTACAAATATCAAATAAAATATCCAACTCCTGTAAAGTAAGTAATTCACTTTAGAGTGTAAAGTAAGCTCTTTTTTAAAATCAACAAATAAAATTTTCATTAAAATAGAAGATACGAGTAGAAGGGGTATGCACCATTACAACATATGCAAAATCCTATCCTCTACCCCCAACAAAGAAACAACACAGTTTACCAAAAGAGGGTAACTTCATTTGGAATTTATTAATTGAGAGTATTTTTTGAATTAATTCTCAAATAAGAATAAGTTGTAGGGATTTTTACAATTTATAGATATGAAATCGTAAAACAACTTATGATTTTGACCTTCTTCTTTTTTTTTTAATATTGAAGTCGTAAAAATTCTAACAACTTCAAAATCATATTTTAATTTTTTTAATTATTTATGTAAAGTCATAAAATTTTTAATGACTTTAAAGTTGTGCTAAATTGTTTTTTTTTAAGTTATTTATTTAATTTTAATGACTTCAAAGTCATGCTGTTTTTTCAAAAAAAAAATTAGCTTTCAACTCTAAAGTAGTTTTTATTTATACTTATGTATATTGTTTTATTTAATATTATTTTATTTAATATTTTCTATAATTTTGTTACCAATGTTAATGATTATTATTTATTTTGTGGGTTATTATTTATTTTTAAATTAGAAAAATGATGTAAACAAAAGACTTAAATTTAAACAAAAAATTAATATATATAGATTTATTTAAGAAAAAAATTAATAGTGGGATGATATATGACAACTAGAGTTTTCTAAATAAGTGTCATGATTAATTATCTTGTTGCACTTGATTTGTTGGTAGTTGTTATCTTATTGTTCTACAACATCTTTCTCTTTTTATTCCAAGATGATCAAGTGTGTAACCGATTGTTGTTGTTGTTGACTGCTAATATTATTTCTAGTTTTCAATTATATATTTATGTTTAATTTGTATTGTTCATTTTAAATATTATTGTATTATGTTCTCATTTTAACAACTATTTTTATTACTAAATTATTGTTTTGTTATTATTAAAATAATTTTATAAAAAATTAATTAATAATATTGTTCAAAATTATTAATTTACTTAATGATAAATGTAAAAATTAATTAAAAAATATTAAAAAAGACTATAATATTAT
>PYAF01002766.1:494009-513903 GCA_007407185.1 Glycine tomentella
AATTTATGACGACTTTGAAATTGTAAAAAATTTATGACTTTATATAAAAAAATAAAAAAAATAAAAAATGAACCGTTGGAGTTTTTATGACTTCATTATTAAAAAATAAATAATAAAAAATTGAAGTCGTGAATTTTTTATGAATTTATATCCATAAGTCATAAAAAATTTCTACAACTTATCCCTATTTAAGAATTAATTCAAAAAATAATTTTATTTAATAAATTCCAAATAGAATTATCCCCTTCAGTGAAAACCCCGTATAGCAATGGGAAACATACAAGCATCAACAAAATATACCCCCAAAGAGTATAAAGTAAGTAATCTTAGTCGTCAATTAAAAAAAAATCAATGAATTATATTATGTACATAACATAACAAATCATACATATGTTATAATATTTAATGTATTCATCAACGACTAATATTACTTACTTAACTTTTACTTATTTTATAAGAGCCAAATCCCAATGTTGAGTACTGCTAGGCAGCTAGAAGAAGTTGCACAAAAAATGAGGTGACCAAAGACCAATAACTTAAATGGGATGACCAATCTCTGTGTAAATGTGTGTTTCTTCTTGTAATGCAATGTTGCGTTTTTTGCTTTTGGCTTTCTAGTGATTTTGGAGAGAAGAGCCTCCTGATTTTGTCATTCTCTTCAAAGTTCAAAATCATTTCGAACTTAACAAACAATGATGAGATTTGGGATAAGCAATATTTATGGAAAAAAAGTGTTCTGTAGTGAACAATAAGGTTCTCATGTGGTCATGACAAAAGCAAAAGGTTCTAGGGTGGTCTGATCTACGAAAAGTTTGCATTTTGCAAGTACTGCGATTGATGAGTTCATTGATTGGTGAATATTTACATCAACTAAGAAAAATAAGGATAAAATATATTTTTAATTTTTATATTTTTGTTAAATCTTGTTTTCAGTTCCTATAATTTTATATTGTGTAATTTAGTCCTGAATTTTATATAAAAAAAAGAACATCTTTTTTGTCTTTCCTCACAATATGTAGTTAAAAAATTACAGAAATTGGGATGTAAACCAAGGGACCAAAAACACTTTTCTGTTCAGCAAAAGCAAACACACCAGAATTTGTTGCCATTTTATGTACAGTTGGTAAAGTTTTTAATTTTAATAATTAATTATTTTCATAATATCAATTTCAAATAATTTTAAGCACAAATTTTGTATATACAAAGCCTTGAAGACATATCAACAAATGTTTTCCGGATCAATTCTTTCCGACATATTTTCATGCTATGTTTCAGGATGGCAATCTCATATGAAGCAAGGAAGCATGAGGCAAATCTCATATTTTGGTTTTATTCCAAGTTTCTTTTGCTGTTATTAAAGCAACGAAGCCTGAGGGAAATATCTTCAAATTACAAAGGAACCAATAGCATGAAACAATGATGTCAGATGATAAGAGATATGATTTAGGACTTTCAATTTCGAGATAAGAAATACAAATACAATTTGAGTTGTATCTAATTGTAAATGGCGAAGGTTGTAAATGTAATAACACTTTTCTATTTATATTAAATAAAATATTAGTATGGAAAGGGATGGGTAATAAAATAACTGCACTTGCACCGATTCTCATAATTTTTTATAAGTAAAATATACCATACTCAAATCCAAACTCACTCAACAATTGATTCTCCTTCCTATCATCAATAAATTTTTGTTGTTACCATAGAGTCTGAATCGAATTGTCATATTTATATTTTACAAGACATTGTACTTTTTTTTTCCATTTTTTGTGAATACAATGAAGTTTGATTCCAATTGTCGTCGCTATTTTTTACTAGGTATACCTGTTTTCTGAAATTATTCTCATTATATTTATTTCATTACTGCAAACCTGTCAAATGACATTGTCAGACAATGTAAAACTAGGATATTGGAATAAACCAACATCTATAACCAAAGATGTTATAGAAAAGCTTCTTCCAATGATATAACAATTGAAATTGGAAAAGATACATACCAAGATGGTAGAATGGAAAACTCAACTATTCCAATAACTAAAGCCAAAAATGCTAGAAGATTATTGGTAGGAGATACTCATGCAAATGAAGTAAATATAGAAAATCAAATGCATCATTCAGAAAACAAATCTGTTAGATGTTACTCTATATGAAGATCCAACAACTGAACTTTGAAAAACTACTCTATATGAAGACAGTGGTTCAGATGATGAGCACAAGACCCCTTCCCCCCCTTCTCTCCCAGAAAAGGACAAAGCGATTTTGAAAACTAAAAAACTATGTACCCCATTATCCAGAGGCTCCAACCTTACCCTTACATATATGCAAAGAGACTGTTTCCAGATTCGAACCCATGACCAACAAATCACCAAACACAACTTTACCGCTATGCCAGGGTTCGCCTTTAACCACCTAATATGTACTATAATTTCTAATTCTCTTATAAATCTTTATTCTTTCTTTTCCCAGCTGAAAGAATTGCAAAACTAATTATAATTTCCAAACCCAAAATTTTCTACTTTCTACATATGACACTAATCATCTATGTAACAACTTTAGTTTTGACAGGTAAGAGGATAAATGCAATTATAGTAAAGCCCAATTATTCTCTTAATTGTATGGGGAATTGTCATACCCATAGCAAAAGAGAATGACTCTGGCAACAGCTATTGTGGTTGTGGTGACTACAATTCAAAATACATCATAATACCAATTTTGTAGGATAATTCAAGTTGATGAAGCTACTAACGATCCTATGATATCCATGGCCATTATTATAAGCACCATGATGAGGGGGTTGTCAAAAGAGATTTCCATTAGCGAGACTCATGGCCTAGTAAGTTCATGACCTCGCCATATTTTGTTTCTCTACAAACAACAACACAACTTGCTTTTGAAAATAATATACGCAAAAGAAAAATCTACAATTAACACAAGGAACATGAATGTATTCTTCCACTCTGATACAAATTACAATAATTATTAGATAGGCTTATTTCTTCCTGAGATCAATTCCAGCCTTCTTTGCAACTGCATCAAGTCCATTCTTCTCTATCGTCTTCAATGCCTTAGTTGACAAACGAAGCTTTACGAAGCGCTTCCCTGCTTCCCACCAAATTCTCTTGTACTGAAGGTTCACAAACTGCAGTTTCTTTGTCTTGTGGTTTGAAAATGATACTTTGTTGGCCCTGTTTGATTTCTTTCCAGTGAAGGGACACACTCTCTCTGAAAAAACAATAAAATCACAGCACTAGAAGAATCAATCACCAGCCTACTAGTTAATCTGCTTCAAAATAATGTCCTGGATTGCAGTTAGATGCCTCACACAATAATGATAGTGAAGATTCACATCGACAAGCAATAATATTAACATATTGTTAGTTATTCATGTTCTTTTATTAAGAAAATAGGAGGTGGCATGGTTTGAGAAAATCAGTGTTTTAAAACCCAGATAACAGTCTGTAGCAGCCGACCCCAAAACTGTTATCACAGTACTTTGAATTGTTTTTATATAGTTTTTACAACATATACTATATATCCATAAAAATTATCAAATTCCTCAAAATTCATGACATTCATAAATAACAATGAAAAGTTGTAGGTGCCTTAAGCAAAACATAGAAGTAGATACCAAAAATGTCAAATACAAGTTTTCAACATTAGAATTATCAATCAACAATCATCATTTTCTAAATTGAAGTCTAGTTAATTATCATTTTCACTACTACAGTAGATTTGGTTTAATTTTAGAAATTGAAATCCCAAAAATAGCCCCCCAGAAAAAGCCTAACCACCCTGTTTAGAGGGATTTTCTAGAATAAACTACATAGAGCTGTTATCCTGTCAACTACAGTTGCTATTTACTAGAGCAACCCCTGTAGCGGCCAAGGTCTGCTTCTATGGTGCTATATAAAAACCCAGGAGAAAATATTTTCTTTTTTCAATTTTATTAAAAAAATATCATGTTATATTTACTTCATTTTGTATTTTCAAAAGGTTGTATAGAAAATAGTGGAAACAGGAAGAAATGAAATTGTAGAATCAAGAGAGAGAAATAGTAGTTACTGGCAACGATGGGGAGGGTTGTGGGGAAGGGAGAGGCAGTGAGGGGTGTGGGTGGCAATTTGGGGCAGCAGATTCTGAGGCCGTTCAGCTGAGAGCTCAGGAACCCAAGATCCGCTGCAAATGAAAATACAAAAATATGAATTGATTTGAAAGATTATGATAAGATGAAAATGAAGTGAATAGATTACTTACAGGGTTTACTCACACCGAAGCTGTTTCTAAAAGATACCGCACAACTTGCACTTGCACTTGCCATAGCTATGATTTTGATTATGAATGCCTTCCTTATCTCTTCCCACTTCTCTCACTACCCTAGACATTACCCACACACGCTCAACCCGGATAATATACATATTCACCCCTCAATTAAATTCATTTTTTATTACTTAATATATCAACAAAGAAACCAAGTTAACGAAATTACTTGAAAAATAATCATTTATATATTTATTAAAAGAGTGTTTTATTTTTATTTTTCTTAAAAAAATGTATATTTCACTTTCATACACTTATATAGAACTTGTTTGAATACAAGACTAAAAATGTTTATAAGAGTTTTTCTACTAAAAAAATCTCTATATTGAAAAACTTTCAAAATGTATTCAAATAAATTCATAGTAACTTATATAATTTATGTTGTAGAGTTGTAGAGTAATCCCCAATTTTTTTTCTTCTTTGAGGGGGCTATAAAATTAAATACCAATTATTTGGTCCAAGGCTTTCTGACTTTATCTCGTGACTAATATTCATTTATTCAATAGTTGTTCATATATTTAGTTTATTTAGAGGTCAAGATAAGTTAAGTCAAACTAGACTTTATTAGCTCTCAGCCTTGTCTTGATTAAAATTATATGGTTTAAATTTGACCTTTCTAACTAAACAAGTTTTAATAAAAGCCTTAACTTGGTTCATTTTTCTGAAAAAGCTTGACCAAGCCTCTAAGCCTTATGCAGGCTAGACCATTCAAATAATCGTGTTAATATCAGAGTCCAGACAACAAGTTAAGTAACTATGCAACATCGTGGTGGATAGGGAAAGACATTGATTGGATTTTTAAGCATCCAATCCATATTTATTTAAATGGATTGATTTTAAATCTATATTCATATTTTTTTTTAAATAATTTAGATTCAAGATCTAATGCATTTAAATGGATATGAATTTAGTCATATCCAATTTTTATCCACTTAAATATTATACAAATTTTTTTATACAGATTTTAGTTATTAAATGTTAAAAAGTGAAAACTCAATACTTGCCATTTAAGAGTTATTTTCAACCGACTTTGATCAAGACTATTTTTGATTGATCTTGATTAGTGTACTTTTGGCCTACCTCAATCAAGGCAATTTTGACAGATATCGGTCCAGACATTTTAGACCGATATCAACGAGGCCTATTTTTTGGCTAACATCAGTCAATGCATTTTCGGTCGACATTGGTCAATGATGTTTTTGGTTGATCTTAGGTAGGATTACTTTTTGGTTGAGGTTGGGTAGGATTTTTAGTCAATGTTGGTCGGTGATAATTTTTTGGTCAACATCGATCGTGACTAGTTTTTGGCTGACGTTGGCTAGGATTTTTGTGGCTAACATCGATAAGATTATTTTTGGCCGATGCCAATCGTTGATGTTTTTTGGCCAACATTCGTCAAGACTATTTTTTGGTCAATGTTAGCTAGGTTTTTTTGCTAACGTTAGTTGAAACTAATTTTTGTTGGCAACAACTAGGATCTGTTAGCCAACATTAACCATGACTATTTCTTTTGGTTGACATTAACTAGGTATATTTTTTTGTTGATATCATCTAGGTTTTTTTGATCAGTGTCAATTGGGAGAATATTTTGGCCATCGTCAACTAGATTTTTTTGGCCAATGTCAGTCAATGATGTTTTTCAGTAGATGTCGGCCAAAAAATCGTCTTGTCTAATATCGACCAAAAAAACCCTAGTCGACATCAAGCGAAAAACCTACCTGACGTTGATAAAAAAATAATCTCGACAAACATCAATAAAAAAAATCTAACTAACGTCGATCAAAAAATAGTATTGACTGATGTCAGCCAAAAATACTTTGGATGTCATCAGTAAACAAATAGTCTCAATCAATGTTAGCTAAAAAATCGTTACCAACATTAACCCAAAAAATAGACTCAACCGATGACGGCTTAAAATCATCATCAGTTGATGTCGACCAAAATAACTCTAGACGATGTCGACCAAAATAACTCTAGACGACGTCGACAAAAAATGGCTCCTAACAAAGTTGGGAAAAAAGAAAAACCTAATCATCATTGTCCAAAAAATTGTATTGAATTTTTAAAATTCAAATAAATATCCAATCCATATCCAATTAATTGGATTGGATTTAAAATCCAAAAATCTGGATTTGGATATGAAACTAATCCATTTAAATGGATTTAAAGTGGATAAGATTGGATTAGATATTAATTATTTTATGGATAAGATTTTTTTTGCGGTGGATATAATGTGATTGTGACCATGATTAGCAAATTTGTTCCACAATCTATTTTCTTAATTAAAATCACAAGAATACTGTATGCTTGGTTACCAAATTTGTATTTTGTTCACTTTTGGTCGATATGAAGTTGTGAATAAGAGCTAAACGTTTGTAAGCCAATTATTCTATCACAACATTGTGATACTAAAAACTTTCTCATTGCATCACATCATTCTCTGTTGAACTAACAAGTTTTCTTATGAGAGTTCTGATATAAACACATTATAAGGTTTAACAGTATATGTATAAATAATTAAGCAACCAAACACAAAATACAAATTATTTTTCTTTTATAATAGAAAAGCATTATTGGATGACCATCATGGATAACATGTATTAAAAATGCTCATTTTCTTGTTGTATTTTTGTGTTCTAAATTTGTCTCTCTGCACCATTAATCTACTGTTGAATGTGTGATCTCGCTGAACCTGTAGGGAATCGAGCGCACGAACTAGGTGTTTAAAGAAGCATGTCAAGATCTGATGCATGCTTATGTGCCAGCATAGTGCATGTTTGTGTAGCCGTTTCTAACAGAATTTGTATCATTCTGAGTCACAAAACACAAAAGAAGCGTGTTACTTCTGCGTTTTACTTATTGGAATTCGTGCTGTGGCATTTACAACTGGGAAATAAACATGCTCATATATGTTAGGAGCACTTTTGACAAGGCAATCAGTGATTCTAAAATCAGCAAGTCTAAGAAGGACAATTAAGATATGGACGTCGAGTATAGTTTCCATTTGTATTAAAGTTGATTTTGATGTGCATCGTTGGTCTTGATAGTTGGATATAAAAATATATTTTGCCTATTTAGCTGCTACACTACACTGATAGTATTAGTTATCAGTTTTTGAATTTACTTTCAGAAACCAAACTTCATTCCTGAAAATTCGATCCAATAGCATGTTATGTCAGAGAACACTTGCATCCCTATATGGTGTAGCTTCAGATTTTCATATCCCTTACTGTATATTTTGCTAAGTTTCACATAGTAATACAAAAGAAAATCAAATAACATAATTTGTGTACCTGATGCAAAGATCGAGTCATTATTTTTTTTTATAGATGGGGATGAATGACTTGATCAATCACTAGAAAGAGCAAATTATATCCTATGTTATGACTTATTCTGTCAAAGCTCGATCTCTAGAAAAATAACAACCTATAAAGACACCAACAACTATTCTTTTCATCAGTCATTCATTCACAGTTCAAACTATTCAAAGAAGAAAACATAATTATTCCAATTAAGTCTCTAAAATGAGCAGTCTCTTAAACAGTGAAATGTATCCTACAACTAGGGACAGAAAATGATGTAACTACACTACATGGCACCTTGTTTTGTACGTACAAATATAAATATTCCAAATCAAATCAGTATCATGTCATTCACGTATTCTTAAGATGTTGCAAACTCATTGGTATTGGCTTGGCTTATTTTTGCTTTGGGAGGTTTCGGATGTGTCAGCTTGTCAAGAAAATGGACAAGATCAATTGAGTTTCAGTTCTTCTACAAGGTTTGCTCCCACAGTTTTGTAAACATGTTGCCAGGTTGATTGCCTCAATGTGCAGTTTTTCAAATTGAATTATGGATGTGAAGCTTGAGCTTAACTGACTTGTGTGTGTTGGCAAATGGCAATTTTGATTAGATTGTTGCTGGTTATAGCAAGGTTACATTTTTTGTTGCTGTTAGTTTTTCCTCTCCCCTATTTGATACAGTTACATCAAGTTCTAAGAGTGGTTGCTTGATGCTTCTAACTGGCCAGTGATATCAATTTTAAGTTGATAGAGATCTTGTAGTTACTTATATGCTGCTGTTTAACAGTCAGTTATTCACTTAATTATTTTCTCCTGTTTCGAGAACAAAAGTATCTTGTAGTAAACTTGTATACATCAATGTATCTGGAAAAAGCAATTTTGTACATGTCATTGGTTGATTTGGAAATACATCAAAGCAGCTTCAGCAAAATGAAAAAATAACTGTTTGGTTATGAATGTTTTACCTGTTGAACGTGACAAATCTTTTTATGTACAGAAAACTAACTAATTATGTGTCGAGAATATAATTTTTTAGTTTACTATGCCAACATCTGTTATTTGCTACTTGATACCTTGGCTCGCTTTCCATCTATACTTTTCTTTCATGTAAATTTAATTTTCCTTACATTTTTTAGCAAACCATCTATACTTTCTTTGAAGGTTGGATGCTCAAATCCATATTGAAGAAAAGGTGTACCACATATTGTCATACCATTTTTGGTTATTGTCTTTATATCAGAAGTAAAGAGACTTGCTCATGACTCGTGCAAATATTCGTTGTTTCCAAGAAAAAAGTTTAGAGACGTGCTCATATGACTGGCGAAAATATCATTTTTTCCTGACTGGAGAATACGACTTCCTTTTTGTTGCTAAGTTTAATTTTCCAATAGAAAGGGATTCTCCTTCCAGGTACGATTATTCCATTTGAATCAAAATACATGGGCGACAGTCTTGTTTCGAATTCATGGATAGTATCCCTTGCCGCCTAGAAGCTTTCCAGAATATAAAAAATTTCTACCCATTTGAAGTTCTTGGTTATGGGGTTTTACCATGCAAATTCAATGTCAACGACTAGTTGCAAGCGAGAGTGGATAACACACGGGCATTAACAGCAAGCGTGATCAAACTATAATTATATGATCTCTATAGAAATTGGCATAATGAAACATAATGAAAAAATTTGCAAGGTAAAAAACACTTGATGCTCAGCTAGAATACCCAAAAACCATGCACCTTACACCAAAGTCTACAACTTAAATCAGATATTCTTTCAACAATGTCTTGAATAAACTAAAAACAGAAAATATCAAGCAAGGAACTTCAAATAATACTTTACTGTTCACCAGGCAGTGTCTTGATGATATCAGAATCACCTAAAAAAACAAATAGAAGAAACAGCATTAGAAAAACAAATGCGAAAAAACTAGTTTCTAATAAATATTGAAATAGGAAAGGAGGCACCAGATACCAGGATCAATAATGCTAAGGCAGCACACTCTATAATATTTTCCACATGCAGTGCCCAAATCCACATTATCTATAAACAACAAATATTTTGTTAATGAGACAGAAATATACCAAAAGTCCAAACATTGAAAGTGTCAAATGACAATTTATACCAGATATCATAGCATACAACAATGATCATCAATGGTAAAATTACAATCCATTTGTTAGTGCAATAATTTATACAAGGTCAGCAACCAACATCATATGTGTTGTAACTATCAGAATACCAATAGCTATAAACATCCATCAGCTACTACAAAATATAAACGCAGGTCATATAAATTCGTCGACAAAGGAAATTAATTACCAAATGCTTAAAATCCAAGTCCAATAAAACCAGTTTTCAGGTTTTAATCCAGGACATTCAAATCATATAACTGACTCAAAGCATTTATTATGCTTTCTCTGAAACCTAGTTAAAAATCCATGCGTGGCAGATTACTTAAACTACAAAATAAATCAGAAACTGAAGATTTTTCCAACTCTCATTTTAATTCATATTAACATTAAAAATAAAAAGAATGAGAAGGAAAGAAAAGGATTAGATTAAGAACTTACTCCCATTGTAATGATGAACTCCAACCTTGGCCAACATAGCATAGTATTCAATCTCTGACTTCCTCAAAGGGGGGCAGTTGTTAGCAATGATAATCAATTTACCTGCAACGAAAAATCAACAATATTTTATTCATATCCGCATTAATTAAAAATAAATTACACCGCATTCATAAAGATCAAGTTAATAAATTGGATTCACAAACAACATAAATCAAAAATCGATGATACCTTTGGAGCTCCTAAGTGATTTGAGAACCGTCTTGTAACCGAGGGTGAATTTTCCACTCTTCATGACAAGAGCGAGCCTGTTGTTGATGCTCTCATGGGTCTTCTTCTGCATTTGTTCAAAAAAAAAAAAAAAGAACAGAACAGAAACCCATTCAAATTAAAAAAAAAAAAAAAAAAACTAATTCTGAAAGCAATTGGAACCATTGAACAGAAGAACAACGCTTGTTGCAGAGAGAACTTACGGTTTTCTTGGCTGCCACCATTGTTGATGTTGCGAAACGAAAGGAGAAACCCTACGACGGCGAGTGAGAGGTTTAGTTTATTCACAACACATTATTAGGGTTTTGCTTTGCTTTTCTATACTTACATTTTCTCTCATTGGGCTGGGCCTCAAGAATATGTCAACAAGGCCCAGCTGTTATGCAATTTCATATCCTGATGAGTAAAAATATTTATTTATTCTTTCTTTGACACAAAAATTCACGTTCTTTTTGTTGCTGAGATTTTTTTTTAAAAAAAGAAAAAAAAAATACATGTCATGAACTCATGATTTGTTAGTTGTTACGATTATTTTTTTTAATTTAAGTTTATTTAATACTGTGATTTAGATGTTATTTTGTTGATCTATATTATATGTTTATGTATATGAAGTATTATATATAAATATTTAAAGTAAAAACATAGTGAGTTGTAAAGTGTTTTTGGCGGAACATCTAACAGCGTGGTGCTGTTGTTATGAAAAAAAATGTTGATGAGAGGTCTTTAGGTAATCCTACGTGATTCTATTGCTCTTCTACCAAATACTTTGGAAACTTCATATTCCAAAGACTGACATTATTTATTTGGAGACTGTCTTTGGACTGGTTGCCAGCAGTGATGATAGCGGAGGAGTGTAGGGTTTGTCCCTTTTGCCAACAAGGGAATGAGTTTTTTATGATAAACCCAAGTTTCTGTCATTAACAAAATTCGTCAATTCACTTTGATTGGGAAGTTGTCTTCAAGAACACTTATAGAAAAGGCAATAAAATTTAGATAATTTGTTGTTTTGTGTTTCTTTTTGTTGCTTTCTCATGTATAAAAAAAACATAGTGAGTTACGACTTTTATTCTTCTCGTAATCCTAATTAAATTATTGATATTCACAATCTTGCTTCTTCTTATATGATATTAATACATGTATTTCTCATTTATTATTTTTTATTAAAAATTATGCTTTAATTAATTAATTTGATATGATTATGAAATTTCAACTTTTAATTTAACATTTTAAAAGTTAGTGAACATTGAGTGACCATTCAACTTTGTCATCAATTTTTTTTTAATAATTTTCCACTTCATTTAACACTAACTTTTCACAAAAACTATTAAATGTATTTAAAAAAATATTTTATTTTAATATTTAATCTAACTCAAAGGGTTAACACGGTAGTGTTGTGTAGTGGATTGGAAGATACTTGTGGTCTTTAATCTAAGATTAAAAAATATTCAATCTATTTAATTAAGACAATTTATAATTGATTATTATAATTCAATGAAACTAAATTATTAAAAAAAAAATAATGTTGCTTCGATTACCATTATAATTATATCCATTTTTAAACTTTCTCTATAAATCTAAAATCAACATTTTTAATTGATTAGTTAACAAATAAATAAATAATTGATTGATTAATTGAATTATTGACAATAATATTTTTGCATAAAATAATTATATATATATATATATATATATATTATAATAGATAAAGATAAACCATATATAGAAATATAAATATGTTAAAATACATTTATAAATAGAGATAAACCATTAAAGAGACAAAGATAAAAAATATCCTAAAATTGTTCATAGAATTTTTTTTGGTGCTAATTTTGGGAGAATAGCTTATGAGATACACATATCTAAAAGAAAAGGTATTAAAATTGTTTGGTTGAGAGGCTAAGAAGGGCGAAAGTCACATAATATTAAGATTACATTAAGTTTTTTAGGATTGATTAAAATTATCATAATTTTAAGTTTTAATTTATTCAAACAAATTTAAAAAAAATCTGTTATTATCCTTTAAAGATTTTTTGTGTGACTGAATCCTTTAGAGATTTTGTTTATTTATATTTTGGACCATATTATATACTTATAAGTCACAAGTCATTGTTTTATGTGAAAAAGAAGTCATAACTCATTTTATTGCTGAGGCTGAGCCGTTGGCAAATAAGATGAAGACAAAGGGCACTCTTCCTCCAACCTTCCCCCACGAATTGATTGGAGAAATTCTGTTGAGGTTGCCAGTGAGATCTGTGTTGCATTTTAAATGCACGTGTAAGTCTTGTCTCTCTTATTTCTGATCCTCTATGACGAGGAGATTCCGATGGTGCATGAAATGTGGACAATGAAGGAATACAAAGTGCACTCATCTTGGACCAAGTCATTTGATTTGTCTTTTAATTGCCGCTTTTAACAATATGCTTCACTAAAAATGGTGACATTTTGGGATTGAATGATGGTACAACATTGATCAGAATTAATGACAAAGGCGAGTTGCTTCAGTGTTGCACACTTGGTGGGCAGTACAGGAGCAATCGCGGTTTACTAAGTTGTGGCATGTATAGAGAGAGTTTGCTATCACTCCCTGACCATGACTTTGAGAAATTAACCAACTGAAAGACGATCAACAACAATGCTAGACATGAAGATTATTTAATTTATGTAATATTTCCCAGTCCGTGTAACTTATTTACTACTATTTAACATGCATGAATAATGGGAAATGTGAAGTCATGCATGCGCTTGATACACGATTTAAATGTGCTTGAGCCCCATACACTTGTGCTTCAATGCACTGCAATGCTGATCCAGAAACCGTTCTACTCAAATTTGAAATCCTCTCATGTTAGTAGCCTGCCCAGGTTATGACAAATTACAAAAGAAAAAGTAATGAAACTTAAAATAGTGAGTCCTATTAAAAGCCCTTGTGGCAACATCTTTTGCAGCTTTTCTCTTTAAATGCACTTCAATTCCCAGATAGAGCATCAACTTCACTTTAAAAGCACTTATTTATAAGAATTCAGACTTAGATGCTACAAAACCAGCAACTCAGGCATCGAATTGAGTGAAAGTGTCAAAACATAGAAACTAAGGATATGCAAGTTTAAATTTTTACACTATTATATATCCAACAGTTACAATTTCGATCAACTTCATCAAATATTATATATATAAAGATTCATGCAGTGGTATTTTTGAAAGAGAAAAGTTTAAAACTCCTCAACTCAAACTCCTCCTCAGTTCTAGTCTAGATCTTTCCTTTCCTTTTATCTGTCCGAGTCTTTTCCTAATCCCAAATCAAGTACTGCTAAATTTCTAAAATAATCCAAAAATTAACAGGTGTCAAAAAAATAGAGGTTATTGAGGTAATTTCAACTGTACATTGTGTTGTTTAGATTATAGATTTGGCAGTACATAATACCCCAACCATAAAAAAAATACAGCTACTCAAAATGCTGTGTCTTGCAAATGAATTACATAAATTTATAAGACTTATTTGTCTTAACTCTTGTTGTACAATAGTTATCTTAAATGTCAAGTGCTAGATCAGATAATTGCATTGACTATCCAAACAAGAAAACAAAAATGCTTCACTATTTTCTCAGACAATCTTCTCTCTGGTACCAACAAATTTTGTAAGATTTCCCCTTGAAGATTGGGGTTGAAGACCACAAAAATCATAGGAGAGGGACTTGACCACTGCCTTTGAAATCAAGCTGGAAACCCGATGGTTGCTATGACCTTAAACAAGCAAAACAGCATTTATACAACCATCATTTTCTGGGTTATTTGTGACCTGAGCGTATTTACCTGCATCCACGGCAAACAAAAAATCCCAACCCACCAATTTCAGATGAAATTTCAGTCAATGGTAAGCAAAACACAAGGAACAAATAATCTTACCCCACACAACTTTCCCAGCAGGTGTGACAAGACCAAGTTCACTGACATTCACCTGAAATTGCAGTATGCAAAGAAATAAGCAACACATTTTGATAATATTACAGCTACATTATACATCAGTGCATATCAGCAAATAGAAAGGGCAAGTTAGGATCAACTCAAATGCCTTAAATTGTGAGTGTGGAAATAACCATCAATTAGAATTTAGAAGAGGAAACGCATAAATACCTCAATTATAGTTCCCCTGGTAATGACACCAAGAGAGGTGTACATAGGGCCATTGGGGTTTTTCTTCACTCCAATTAACTCTAGATTGAATGTACATTTAAGTTCTGGGTGAGTGACATGAGCTTTAGTGAACCGCAATCCTGTAGGACGAATGAATCGCTCATACTTTGGAGGCTTTCTGGTAAAACCAGGCCCAACAAATGTAGCTTTTGTAACCATCCTCTTCCATTGCTTGGCTGAAAAATGATTAGCCACATACTATTAGAAAATTATCAGATAATTATGTAATAAACTCATTTTTTATAACCATCTTCTTCCATTGCTTGGGTGTAATGCAGCAGTACTTGAAAATAACATTTTTTATACCATTTTGATCATGTAGCACCAATTAACATCACTTACCGTAAGTTTAAAAACTGAAGTCAATAATTAACATTGGACAGCTAAATCTATGAATGACCAAGGAAGATGAAATATAGTACTCAGTTACTTACTCTTTCTTTTACCAGTACGGACCACTTTGAACATTTCATCTTCAGCCACCGGACGTACCTGAAGAAATGAGAAAGCATACATTCATTTAATTACCAAGTTCGCTCCCTTCCATTTACAGGGAAACATTAAAAACACATGAAATAGGCAAATAGCAATAAGATACAAATTGCAAGAGATATCATTTAACATAATCAATGCACAAAGTATTGAACGCAATTTCACCTTAGGTAGAGGAACATCCCATTTTCCCGCCTTCTCCTTCCTCTTTTGCTTAATGGTGTTGCTAAGAACCTAAAAATAGAAAACCATCAGATTACTTACAAGTCTGCAAACACCCACACACACACACACACACAACCATCTTTCAAGACATGAACATGCCTTTGCTCTGGTCGTGTTATCACGATCAAGGAGATAAGCAGGAACAGCTCCATCCTGAACATTATCATCAGTCTTGCGCCTAGAAGTCGATTCTTCATGCATAGCCAAACTGCAATTTAAACAAACACATCATTAAAAAATTATCCAGATTCAAGAAATCAACCACAAAATCAAAAATACTTTTTGGCATCAAAACAAATGCAAAATATCAACAATGAAAAAATGATGCCCTCTGCATCAGCAGTTCAGCTATATAATAACATCATAAATAAATACAGAAAAACGATCAACACAAAACATAAAATAACTCACGTCTTCTTCATCTGTGCCTTTTCAGCATAATTTTTCTTGGCAATCATTTTGCCCTTAATACCCAGAGCCTGTTCCATTCAAATTAACAAAAATCGAATAATTAGAATTAAGACAATAGAGCTAGGTTAAACAAAAACCAATTAAAACAAAAAATATGATTTAAACCTTCTGGGCAATTGCAGAGCGTTTGTGAACTTGACGCGCCTCTTTCTTGCGCTTCCGCTCGAAGTGATCGAGACGGTAGCCATAGTCTCTTCTGTGACGCTCTATGTAATCCCCTTGCGGCTGCAATTACACAACAGACGACAACAACATAAGATTAATAATAATAATAATAATAATAATAATAAAAGAACAAATGTCAAGAAGGATGAGCAAAGGAGTGCGAAGTCGAAGTTGAAGAGCCAACCATGGTGACGACGAGGCGGGAGTGGCTTCAGAACAGAGAAAGAGGAAGAGAATCGTTTAACGGTAAAACCCTAAGCGGTGAGCCCAATGGGTTTGAGTTGGGCTATTTCGCTTATTGGGCAACACTTCCGCATGTGCTTCAATCCAAACCCCAAAACACGTCACGTGCCCCCTCTGAATGTTTACGTCACGCTAAGGGTCCAAGCTCCATATCCATATGGCCGGCTGAATTGAGAATAATTATTAAAAAATCAAAGGCAACAAGGTGTCAGATTTGAGTGTGGCCTCATGAGAACACTATGAACATAAACATAAGAAACATATATATTAACAATGTTCAGGTGTCACCGGCTTCATGCATGCCCTCAAGACAGCTAATTTCAAGCTCTCTATAGTCTATAGTTCAACTGGGTTTTTTCTTTTTTAAAGGCATCACTACATATAACCACCTATTATGACTTGTACGCATTATTGTTGGGGAAAGAGTGTAAACATAAAGTCAGTGTAACAATTAATATGAAGGGGACTTGTTTAGTTGTTTATATCCTACACCATAAAGATGAGTTCACTGTTGTTAGAATCAAGAAAATGACAAAATCCCGACCATAAAATTTCTGATAACTAATCACATGTGTCCAACTCCAATCCAACCATTGATTTTTAGGTCAAAGTCCAAGAACCTGAGCTGAAAGGGATGCCATTCAAAAATAACGCATGCCCCCTCACTACAACAAAAGCGCTGATTTCCGACGGCCCATTTCCGGCCTCTGCAAATCTGTCGGAAATGGATTGCTTATCCACGGACCATACCGACAATGGTAATATGGTGGATAAAATTGGGGTTTCCGAAGGATGTTTCCAATTGCCTTTATGTCCGTCGGAATTTTAATTCATACGGAACAAGAGCCAAGTCGCAACCCTAATTGAATGCACAAGTGAAATTGAAGAGTGAAATCGTATTGCTTCCCCACCGTGTGTGTCGCCGCCGCCGCAAGTGAAAGAACCATCAGCTTGGCACCTTCTCACGGCTATTGTTCCTCCGTGACCGCACACGAAGGTAAAGGCACCAGAAAATTGACTCCTGCGAAGCATACCCGTGGTCAATCTCTTCCCCTGTCTCCGGCGACTCACAAGCCAAACCCACACCACAAAGCACCGTGACGACAACAGCACACAACCACGATAAGGTGCGCTTTATTTCTGTATTTTTTGTGTAGACTGATACATCTTATTCTTCTTATTTCCTCTCCCTGGTTGTTATCAGGCTCTGTGATGGCGCTACTGCAATTGGTGCTCCAATAGAAGGTGACTTGTTGACAATAGGAACCCTTGTTTGTGCAGCCCACCATTGATTGGCTTGATCCGTAACGAAGCTATACTTTCTGGAGTGAAGGTATTTCAAGTTAATAATAATAAATAATTTGTGAACCTTGATCTGTACTCGCATTTTGAGTTCATCATCCAATTAGTGTTAGTTATATATTATTATGTAAAGTATAATTGTTATTTGTATTGGTTTCTGCATTTGGGACTACAAACTATCCACACGCATTTGGACTGCAGATGTTAGAATGAGTTGAAATGAGTTCCACCGAAAATCTGAGATCCAAAAATGCATTTGATATGCAGTAACCCTATTTAATGAGACTCATTTAGCAAATTGTGTTGCTATTGGGAAGAAGGATACGAGATTAGCTTTATATGTCAATGAATGATAGTTAAATGACACATTTGCTGCTGTGAAGAAGTACAATAGGTGCAGTTTTTTTAAATAATGCCATTAGCATGGTTTGCTAATACTTACGTAGTGACATTTGTCTTCACTAACAAAATAACAAGCAGAATGAGTATGCTGATTTAGATATCATAGATAGCAAGACAAGATTCCTTGGCTCAAACAATAACAGAATTGTTTGTCGCGATAGTGTTTTTCCTTTTTCTATTCTTAATAGTTGTTTGTTTGTTTGGTGGTGGTGGTTGTATTTGTTTTGGTCCCTGAGAGATCATTAAGATATTTGGTGACATTAACCTCTTCAATGCACCTAGGGTAACAAAGTGCAATGTTCTGCTGTCCTTTTCCTAGTGCTAGTTATTTTCCTAAGTAAGCACTTACAAAAAGGTTATATTTCCATTAAGCTCCGAATGGATGCAGCATGCATCGAGCAACTAACAAAAGAACATGATTTATTTCGATTGATTGAATCCTTTATAGGCATAGTTACAATTGTATACAAATCCAAAAATGAAATTTAAAAAACAAAAGTATAACCACACACCACTCTACTATGCCCACTAATTTCACCCTAAGATTCTACAATGAGCTCAGAAAAAAAATATGAAATCAACACCATTTGCAAACCGAAAAGCAAAACAACAATTTCAAGATACAAACAAAATCTTCAATTCTGCCCTTCATTCCAGTGTTTCAGCATCTTAAAACAAATTCAAGGGAGAAAATGAATAATCAAGTAGGAAGCACGGCAGTCACTGTTAAAATAGATCGTGTGCTTCATCACTCACTCAGCCTTCAACATCTTGTAGAATTGTTATCCTCTACTTGTTCTTCTGCATCATTATTATACCTTGGAACCCACCAAACTCTAACACTTCTGTCAAGGCTTCCACTGTACAACAAAAAGCCACCACCAATCCTATTAGGTGAAGCTTGCAAACACTTGACAGGCCCTTCATGACCACTTATGACCCCAACTTTACAAAGCTTACCAAAAGCCTCTCTCCTCCAAATCCCTATGGTTTTATCCGCTGATCCACTGCACAAAATCTCCCCCATTAAACACATACACAACATAGCCATGTCATGTGCCTTGGCCTCAGAAACCAGCTTCCAACAACTACTCTCAAGCCCCTCCCACCCCATCACAAACCCATCAGACCCTCCTCCATAAACCCATTTCCCATCCTCAGAAACAACAGCAGCATTAAAAGAAACATCTTTATGACCCTTCAAAACCCCCTTCAAACCATGCTCCTCCCCCTTCCCATTGTTAAGTTACATGACATGTTATTGCATCCACCTTAGCCCTGAATTATGAATGGTACCTTTGCAATTGTTTTCCAATTTTCATTCACCCCCAATTATGAATTTAGTTTTCTGAATATTGTATTGGCTTACAACATCCCTGCTTATTTTGCATGTTGATTAATTTTACTGTTTCGCCCTTTAAGGTTTGTCTTTCGTGGTAGGTTCCTGTTTGTGAGTATAACAATATCCGCAGTGAGGTTAATGCTATCAACCAAAAGCAAACAGGAAGGTGTGTGGATGTTCTTACTACTGGTCTAATTTTCTAATTTAGTATGTTCTATTTGTTTGTTGACCTACTAAACATAATTAGCTTAGCAGTCTGTGATCTGTCCTACTTGGTAAATCCTGAGGATTGGTGTTGCTTCAGAAACTTTAACTACACTCCTTGCAATTGTTTCCAAGTATTCACAGAAGGATTGCCTCTCAAGATACAAAACATTGACAAAGTATGTGGTAAGGAATACCATACGCTTCCTGTAACACCCCAATATTTTTACTTATTCTATATGAACTTGAAGCAATATTTTAGGACGATTAGAAAATTAAAATTCACCATTTAGTAAGATTGTTAGAATTTAAATATATATTAATTCAAGCTATCTAAATTATTAGAAATTGTGTGAGAAGGATGGAAATAATTTTAGGCTAAAAAGATTTAAATAAACCAATA